>JASAMX010034076.1:0-13161 GCA_030248175.1 Microlaimidae sp. YZB2_3
TAATTACGTATCTCCTGCTATCTTTCGTAGTATGCAAATCAACCGATCGAAAGTTCGCGCGCTTTCGATCGATTGATCTGCATACTACGAAAGATAAGTAGGAGATATGGTGATTATCCATTATGGTGTCGCTTATGTAAATTAGTGATCTATAGTACGCTTATGCCTATAGTATTCGTGATCACGTCATATATGTTTTGCTCTGTGGGAATGGTTGTGGGAGGAGCTGTTAGAATCACTTTTAGCCAATTAGCGTCTGGGAAAGAATTGGATCTCCAATGGATGAAAGATTTCCATTTGGTCATAACTCTGTGAAGGTCTGTAACACTGAACAATTTCCTTTTAAATGGGAGGATTTTGACTTTCGTGGCACCCCCTCCCCCAAAAAAAAAAAAAAAAAAAACAAACTATGAACGAAGTGACAAGTAACAACCAGTTTAAACCGCAATGGAAAGTTACAATGTAACTCGTCGTTACTCTGAAACAATGAGTCAGAAGTGTCATAAAGTGTTCATAACTGTGACTCTTTTTATATCCTCCCCCACAAAAAATTTAAACAAAAATGAGCCTAAATTATGTTGATTTTTCACAATGCTTCTAACCCATTCTGACCCAGTCACGACCCCCCGCGCAAACGCGCGCGGAACGCGTGTCACTTGTCACTTTATCTGTCCCGTGCAAACCATTTGTCCCTGAGTGAAATGTCCAAAAGGCAAATGTCCAAAATCAAAACAGAAAATTTTAGATGTCTATGGTTAAAACTTCCGGATTTTTAGCGTCGCGACTTTGCCGATATACTTTTCGTTTTATAAAACCTGCTACATATTGTTACCTAAAATATATAATAAAAGAAAGATCCCACACTTAACACAGGCGTCTTGAAGACAAAAGTCCCATTTAAATGGGACCTTTCGACTTTTTGTCCCAGTGATATAAGTCTATTTATTTCATTTAAATAAGTCCCATTTCTGGTCCCATTTAAATGGGACTTATTTAAATGGGATCCTATTTAAATGGGACATATTTAAATGGGATTCATTTGAGCAATGACTGATGCAATTTATTTAATGTTGGTCCATTTAAATGCAACTTTTTCAAGCACTTTGTTCTAAATGTCTCATTTTTCCTTTATTATATATTGTTGTTATTACATATTATGTCCAATGTACAATCAACTACCGCTGAAACCCTCCCAATTAAAGAAATTGTTCAGTGTTAAAATCTTCTTCCATAGAATCGTTTTTAGCCAATTAGGGCTTGGGAAGAAATGGAGATCTTTCATCCATTGAAGATCCAATTCTTTCCCAAGCGCCAATTGGCTAAAAGTGATTCTAACAGCTCCTCCCACAACCATTCCCACAGAGAAAAACATATATGAATGCTATATGACATTTTGAGGGTCCTTAAAATACTGACGTGATTGAGTGATAATTTGGGAACTACGGTTTGTCCCTGCCTCTTTCCTATCTGCATTCCATGTCTGTGTTAAACGCTTTGCGACCTCACTAGGAAGTGCCTTCAATTAAGAGCTTCTTAAGTTAAGAAACCAAAAAATAACATACGAAACTTACCCACAGAAAGTGTAAAAAAGTAAGCCATTATATGCTTTTCACTTTAAATGAAACATTTTCACTATAATGGTATATAGCCATCGCGAGTTAAAAATGAGTATAAGCTATTATATAATGCTATTTATTTATTTAATTTCACTTCATTTTTACTCACAGGCGTAATACTGCCCGGGCCGCACAAGTTTTGCCGTGTTGGTTTAAATACTGTCCAACACGCAAAAACTCGTGCGGCCCGTACAGTATTACACTTGTGAGTAAAAAATAAAGTGAAATTAAATCAATAAATGGCTATTATAATAGTTTCTTCTCCATTTTAACTCGCCGAATAAAAAGGCTACTATGCCATTATAGTGGATAGTGTCATTTTGAGGGAGAGGTTAGTTATAATGGCCTACTTCCTTCCGCACTTTTTTATATAGGAGTTTCACATTTTTGGTTATATTATATATTTTTGGTAAAACTAGATGAGCAGTTTATGTAGTCACATATTTTTTGTTTACTTTAATGTAATGTTGTTTTGTGCTAGCAAGTGTTAGCGTGCTTTGTCACAAAAATGCGTTTAATACAAAAATTTAACTGATGCATTATGAAAGACGGGACAGTGATATATGGTATCCATATGCATATTTATCGAAACGCCAAGAACGGTAGCAAATTTATAACAATACAAAGTTTACACGATTAAATCAGCTTCAGGCAATCGCTTAAGTATTCAAAATTTACGTACTATAGAAACTGAAGTGTTGCATAAAAAAAATTCCAGCTCTAAAAGAATGCATGATTTCGGCATTTGGAATCGGCATTTGGGCAGTAAAAAAAAGAAACATGATTGTAAGAATGGGGTAAGCGTCATTGAACAGAAAATAAAATAAAATGTTAAATTTTCAAATTACCAGTTTTTGCTTTTTTTAGGCAAAAATGAATTGTGTTTTGGAAATTGTAATTTTACAAATTTCATTTTTCAAAAAATATACCTGTGTGAGATTGTTTCTATGCTCTGTTTTATAAAGTATAGGATTCTTTAATTCTCTAATTTTTAAGAAAATGGGTAAAGTTGATTTATTTTATGAATAATTTTCGTTTTCTTGTGGGACACCTAACCCACAATTTTGTTCTGCTAGATTAAGGTTTACATATTATATAATATCTTCGATCAAAGAAATTTTATGTCTTAGAAACCAATCCGGTTCCCTGAAAAACACGGTTTTAAAAGAGTGATTTAGCCAAATATTCCTGTGGCTTGGGTAGCTCAGTGGCAGAGCGTTCCCACGGTAAGGGAAGGGTCGCTGGTTCAGCCCAGTTTCAAACCCTAAATTTTAAACTTATTTGGAAAAATGGATCTTGAAGCAGAGTTTACAGGAATATTTGCTAAATAATAAATTGTGTGAACAATTTAAAACTTATTTTCGAGTAATTATTATGTAAACGTAAATTTTAAATTTGCTACCGCAGACGGAAAAAACGAAAACTTCCTGGTTTGAAAAGCAAAACGGCTACGTTTCTGTCGAGTCACTGCAACACACACGGTAAACGAGAAAGTATAGTGAGCGCTCTTCAAAAACTAATTCCAGTCGACATATTTGGTAACGAATGTGTTTTTAAAATCAATTGTTTGTTTAAAAATATGAATAAAATTACATAAAAAAATTCCACGTCGTAAAAATCGATATTTTGTACAAAAATGATGTGCGTTGGAAAAACTTAGAAGTGTGAGCATATTTTGCTAAAAAATGTTTTGATTTAGATAAAAGTTATACCAGGGGTCTATTTAATAAAGATTTTTTTAATTGTAAATTAATAATGTATTTAATTTCTTCTTATTTTATTAATTAAAAAATACGTATTTAACTGTGGAATTTACGGAATTTACAACATTGAATTTTTTTATTTCTAAACGCAATTTTATAAATATACTTTTTAATTAAAAATACAAAAAAAAAATATGCGTTTATTAATTTACAGCTGTAAATTAATTACCAGCAATTTTTATGAAATAGGCCCCTGGGGCCTATTTCATAAAGATTTATGTAATTGTAAATTAATAAACGCATTTAATTTCTTCTTATTTTATTAATTAAAAAATGCCTACGCGGAATTTCAAACTAAAATTGAAAAATAAACTGTGGAATTTACGGAATTTACAGATATGTAATTTTTAAATTCTAAAACGCAACTTTATTAAATATACTTTATAATTAAAAATACAAAGAAAAATATGCGTTTTATTAATTTACCGCTGTAAATTAATTACAAGCAATTTTTATGAAATGGGCCTCAGCATATAATTCAGTTTTAATAAAAAACAGCAAACATATAATGAAAAAGGGAAAAGAAAAAACAAACATGGAAAATGAAAAAAAAGGAAAAAGAAAAAAACAAACCAACATAAGTCTATGAATTAATAAAATTTTCGTGGAAATTGACCGAAATATTAGCTAGATAATTTAACTATAAGTTTTATTTCTATGCTTTTGAAGGTCAAAGATTATTAATTGCAAAATTTCTTTTGCAGTATATGTTATTTTTCAGTGAAAAAGTTTTTGCTGATTTTTTTAAAATTTAATTTTCAGGCACGAGTTATTAAAAAAACTTTTTTTGACACTGATGACTAAGACTACCATTGTAAGTTACTAATTTTAAAGTTTTTCTGAGCGGAGTTTAAAGTAGAGGGGTCTTTAAGTTACAAAAAATTTATTTAAGACACTCAAACCGTTCTGTAAAAAATTAAAAAAACAAGTATTATTCTATTAAATAGGACTTAATATTGTAAAATTTTTTAGAAATATCTTGTTTTTTCCTTATATATTTTTGCCATTACAAACAAATCATTCATTAAAGTATAGGCACCTTGCACTCGGTTTATACATGAAGTATGCAATATACATAAGCGTCACCATAATGGATAATTACCGTATCTCCTACTTATCTTTCGTAGTATGCAGATCAACCGATCAAAAGCGCGCGAAATTTCAATCGGTTGATCTGCATACTACGAAAGATAAGTAGGAGATACGGTAATTATCCATTATGGTGACGCTTATGTATACTGTATACTACATGTACATATCGAGTTCTAGTGCAAGGTTTTTATAAATACAACATGTTTAAAACCCAAACAAACCGAGTAAAACGCATTCGTTTTTTTTTTTTTTTTTTTTTTGGTGGTTGTGGATCGGGGTTTTGCCCGAAACTCGCTATCATTCCTGTCTACTGGAACATTCGAGTTTGTACAAGCTTTTCTAAGCTTCGAAAACTCCGTTTGCTTGGACTATGCCACAGAAAAACCGTTCAACGCCCTGAAAAGTGGCGTCATACCCGTAGTTTTGTCGAGGTAACTACCCATAGTTTTTTTTTTTAAACTGAAGTGCCAACAACCACTTTTGTGTTATGCAAAATTTACATCATGGGTGGCGCGGGAGTGCCACATAGCGATTTAGCCCCGCGGCGCCGCTCGCGCCAACCATAACTAGAGAACGCGGTTAAATTTTGAGATTCATGTTTATCTCCATCTTCTTATTATTCTAACGCTCAATCCTTAAAATCGATATTCCTTTTTCGTTACTTGATTGATCACAATTAAACATTGGCTCATTGGAAAGAAGAAAGATTTACGCAACTTTCTTAGGAGCCACTTTTTTCTATTTTAGGTCCTTGTTATCGATTTATTGATCAAAATAATAAATTGAAATATACTTTGTAATATCAAATAGTTTGAAATATACTTTGAAAGGATTGTACAGAGCAGACAACGAACAGCTCCTCATAGAAACTGCACAATAACAGCAGACGGCTATGCTTGGTTGCTATTGGTGACCGAAACCGCACAGCGCCATCTACTTCAAACGCCCATAAAAATTTGAAAACAATAAAATATTTTTTGTTAATACTTAATTTACTTATGAAAAAAATTAATTTAAAGTTTTATTTTAAAAAAAAATTGCAATTATCGGTGGCGTGGGAAGCCACACGGCAGTTTAGTCAACTACCAATTTAGCCAACAGCGCCAACTATAATCCAACCAAAAAATACACGTTATTTTTATTACTATTATTCTAACGCTCATATCTTAAAATCGATATTCCTTCACTATATTGCATTTGTGGCGCTCCCGCGCCACTAATGATTGTCATTATTTTTTTGAGATAAAGAATAAGCAGAAGAAGAAGATGAAAATGAATTACAAATTTTATTTGATCTACGTTCTCTGATTATAATTGGGACGGTGCCGCGGGGTTAAATCGCCAAATAAACAGTGAAGGAATATCGATTTTAAGATATGAGCGTTAGAATAATAGTAATAAAAATAACGTTGGTTAATTATAGTTGGCGCTATTGGCTAAATTGGTAGTTGGCTAAACTGGCATGTGGCTTCCCACGCCACCGATAATTGCAATTATCTTTTAAAATAAAACTTTAAATTAATTTTTTTCATCAGCAAGTTAAGAATTAACAAAAAATATTTTATTGTTTTCACAGTTTTCCGCGCGGTTGAAGTAGATGGCGCTGTGCGGTTTCCGCCACCAATAGCAACCAAGCATAACCGTCTGCTGTTATTGTGCAGTTTCTATGAGGAGTTGTACATTGTCTGCTCTGTACAATCCTTTCAAAGTATATTTCAAACTATTTGATATTACAAAGTATATTTCAATTTATTATTTTGATCAATAAATCGATAACAAGGACCTAAATAAAAAAAAGTGGCTCCTAAGAAAGTTGCGTAAATCTTTCTTCTTTCCAATGAGCCAATGTTTAATTGTGATCAATCAGTAACGAAAAAGGAATATCGATTTTAAGGATTGAGCGTTAGAATAATAAGAAGATGGAGATAAACATGAATCTCAAAATTTAACCGCGTTCTCTAATTATGGTTGGCGCGAGCGGCGCCGCGGGGCTAAATCGCTATGTGGCACTCCCGCGCCACCCATGATGTAAATTTTGCATAACACAAAAGTGGTTGTTGGCACTTCAGTTTAAAAAAAAACTATGGGTAGTTACCTCGACAAAACTACGGGTATGACGCCACTTTTCAGGGCGTTGAACGGTTTTTCTGTGGCATAGTCCAAGCAAACGGAGTTTTCGAAGCTTAGAAAAGACTTGTACAAACTCGAATGTTCCAGTAGACAGGAATGATAGCGAGTTTTCGGGCAAAACCCCGATCCACAACCACCAAAAAAAAAAAAAACGAATGCGTTTTACTCGGTTTGTTTGGGTTTTAAACATGTTGTATTTATAGAAACCTTGCACTGGAACTCGGTTTATACATGTAGTATGCAGTATACATAAGCGTCACCATAATGTATAATTACCGTATCTCCTACTTATCTTTCGTAGTATGCAAATCAACCGATTGAAATTTCGCGCGCTTTTGATCGGTTGATCTGCATACTACGAAAGATAAGTAGGAGATACGGTAATTATCCATTATGGTGACGCTTATGTATATTGCATACTTCATGTATAAACCGAGTTCAAGGTGCCTATACTTTAATGAATGATTTGTTTGTAATGGCAAAAATATATAAGGAAAAAACAAGATATTTCTAAAAAATTTTACAATATTAAGTCCTATTTAATAGAATAATACTTGTTTTTTTAATTTTTTACAGAACGGTTTGAGTGTCTTAAATACATTTTTTGTAACTTAAAGACCCCTCTACTTTAAACTCCGCTCAGAAAAACTTTAAAATTAGTAACTTACAATGGTAGTCTTAGTCATCAGTGTCAAAAAAAGTTTTTTTAATAACTCGTGCCTGAAAATTAAATTTTAAAAAAATCAGCAAAAACTTTTTCACTGAAAAATAACAAACACAAAAATAGGGAAAAAAAACGCAACAAAAAGCAGACACGCAAGCAAAACAAAAAAAAAAAACCAGATATACTGCAAAAGAAATTTTGCAATTAATAATCTTTGACCTTCAAAAGCATAGATAGAAATACCTTTATAAAAACGGGGAAAATAAAAAAAATTTTTTTAAATGAGACAAACCCCCCCAGAAATAAAACTTATAGTTAAATTATCTAGCCAATATTTCGGTCAATTTCCACGAAAATTTTATTAATTCATAGACTTATGTTGGTTTGTTTTTTTCTTTTTCCTTTTTTTTCATTTTCCATGTTTGTTTTTTCTTTTCCCTTTTTTCATTATATGTTTGCTGTTTTTTATTAAAACTGAATTATATGCTGAGGCCCATTTCATAAAAATTGCTTGTAATTAATTTACAGCGGTAAATTAATAAACGCATATTTTTCTTTTGTATTTTTAATTATAAAGTATATTAATAAAGTTGCGTTTAGAATTTAAAAAATTACATATCTGTAAATTCCGTAAATTCCACAGTTTATTTTTCAATTTTAGTTTGAAATTCCGCGTACGTATTTTTTAATTAATAAAATAAGAAGAAATTAAATGCGTTTATTAATTTACAATTTCAAAAATCTTTATGAAATAGGCCCCAGGGGCCTATTTCATAAAAAATGCGTGTAATTAATTTACAACTGTTAATTAATAAACGCATATTTTTTTTGTATTTTTAATTAAAATGTATATTAAAAAAAATTGCGTTTAGAATTTAAAAAATTCAATGTCTGTAAATTCCGTAAATTCCACAGTTAAATACGTATTTTTTAATTAATAAAATAAGAAGAAATTAAATACATTATTAATTTACAATTGAAAAATCTTTATGAAATAGGCCCCAACTTTTACCTAAATCAAACATTTTTTTAACAAAATATATGCTCACACTTCTAAATTTTTCCAACGCACATCATTTTTGTACAAAATATCGATTTTTACGACGTGGAATTTTATTCATATTTTTAAACAAACAATTGATTTTAAAAACACATTCGTTACCAAATATGTCGACTGGAATTAGTTTTTGAAGAGCGCTCACTATACTTTCTCGTTTACCGTGTGTGTTGCAGTGACTCGACAGAAACGTAGCCGTTTTGCTTTTCAAACCGGGAAGTTTTCGTTTTTTCCGTCTGCGGTAGCAAATTTAAAATTTACGTTTACATAATAATTACTCGAAAATAAGTTTTAAATTGTGCACACAATTTATTATTTTACGAAATATTACTGTAGACTCTGCTTCAAGACCCACTTTTCCAAATAAATTAATAATTTGAGGCTTGGAGCTGGGCTTGAACCAGCGACCCTTCCCTTACCGTGGGAAAGCTCTGCCACTGAGCTACTTAAGCCACAGGAATATCTGGCTAAATCACTCTTTTAAAGCCGTGTTTTTCAGGGGCCGGATTGGTTTCTAAGACATAAAATTTCTTTGATCGAAGATATTATTTAATATGTAAACCTAAATCCAGCAGAACAAAATTGTAGGTTAGGTGTCCCACAAGAAAACGGAAATTCTTCAAAAAATAAATCAACTTTACCCATTTTCTTAAAAAATTAGAAAATAAAAGAATTTTATATTTTATAAAACAGAGCATAGAAATAATCTTACACCGGTATATTTTTTGGAAAATGAAATTTGTAAAATTACGATTTCCAAAACACAATTCATTTTTTGCTTAAAAAAGCAAAAATTGGTGATTTGAAAATTTAGCATTTTATTTTATTTCCTGTTCAATGACCCTTACCCCATTCTTACAATCATGTTTCTTTTTTTGCTGCCCAAATGCCGATTCCAAATGCCGAAATCACGCATTCTTTTAGAGCTGGAATTCTTTCATTTTTTTATACAAAAGT
This sequence comes from Microlaimidae sp. YZB2_3, assembly GCA_030248175.1. Classification (NCBI taxonomy): domain Eukaryota; kingdom Metazoa; phylum Nematoda; class Chromadorea; order Desmodorida; family Microlaimidae; species Microlaimidae sp. YZB2_3. The sequence goes on from JASAMX010034076.1 coordinate 9,280, forward strand.
TCATTTTTATAGTACGTAAATTTTGAATACTTAAGCAATTGTCTGAAGCTGATTTAATAGTGTAAACTTTGTATTGTTATAAATTTGCTACCGTTCTTGGCGTTTCGATAAATATGCATATGGATACCATATATCACTATCCCGTCTTTCATAATGCATCAGTTAAATTTTTGTATCAAACGCATTTTTGTGATAGAGCACGCTAACACTTGCTAGCATAAACAACATAACATAAAGGTAAACAAAAAATATGTGACTACATAAATTGCTCATCTAGTTTTACCAAAAATATATAATATAACGAAAAATGTGAAACTCCTATATAAAAAAGTGCGGAAAAGTAGGCCATTATAATGAACCTCTCCATTTAAATGACACTATCCACTATAATGGCATAGTAGCCTTTTTAATTCGGCGAGTTAAAATGGAGAAGAAACTATTATAATAGCCATTTATTGATTTAATTTCACTTTATTTTTACTCACAAGTGTAATACTGTACGGGCCGCACGAGTTTTTGCGTGTTGGACAGTATTAAACCAACACGGCAAAACTTGTGCGGCCCGGGCAGTATTACACCTGTGAGTAAAAATGAAGTGAAATTAAATCAATAAATGGCATTATAATAGCTTCCTCTCCATTTTAACTCGCCGAATTAAAATGGCTGCTATGCCATTATAGTGGAGAGTGTCATTTAAATGGAGAGGCTCATTATAATGGCCTACTTTTTCGCACTTTTTTATATAGGAGTTGCACATTTTTTGGTATATTATATATTTTTGGTTTTACTGCCTTAACTAAGAAGCTCTTAATTGAAGGCCCTTCCTAGTGAGGCCGCAAAGCGTTAAACACAGGCATAGAATGCAGATAGGAAGGAGGCAAGGACAAACCTAAGTTCCCAAATTATCACTCCATCACGTCAGTATTTTAAGGACCTTCAAAATGTCATATAGTATTCGCGATCACGTCGTATATGTTTTGCTCAGTGGGAATGGTTGTGGGAGAAGTTGTTAGAATCACTTTTAGCAAATTAGCGCTTGGGAAAGAATTGGATTTTCAATGGATGAAAGATCTGCATTTTTCCCAAGCCCTAATTGGCTAAAAATGACTCTATGTGAAGGGCTTTAACACTGAACAATTTCCTTTTAATTGGGAGGGTTTTGACGATCGTGATTGTCATTGGACATAATATGTAATAACAACAATATATAATAAAGGAAAAATGAGACATTTAGAACAAAGTGCTTGAAAAAAAAAGTTCCATTTAAATGGGACGGTCCTATTTAAATAGGATCCCATTTAAATTAGTCCCATTTAAATGGGATCCCATTTAAATATGTCCCATTTAAATAGGATCCCATTTAAATAAGTCCCATTTAAATGGGACCAGAAATGGGACTTATTTAAATGAAATAAATAGACTTATATAACTGGGACAAAAAGTCGAAAGGTCCCATTTAAATGGGACTTTTGTCTTCAAGAAGTTTGTTCTAAGTGTTTCATTTTTCCTTTATTATATATTTTTGGTAACAATATGACCAGGTTGTCTAAAACGAAAAGTATATCGGCAAAGTGCAGACCTAAAAATCCGGAAGTTTTAACCATAGACATCTAAAATTTTCTGTTTTGATTTTGGACATTTGCCTTTTGGACATTTCACTTAGGGACAAATGGTTTACACCGGACTGAAAAGTGACAAGTGACACGCGTTCCGCGCGCGTTGTCACAGTTAGTCGTTACTCTGACATAAAGAGTCACAATCATTATAAAAAATCAACGTGACTTTGACTCATTTTGTTTAGATTATTTGTGTGTTAAGATATAAAAAGAGTCACAGTTATGAACACTTTATGACACTTCTGACTCATTGTTTCAGAGTAACGACGAGTTACATTGTAACTTTCCATTGCGGTTTAAACTGGTTGTTACTTGTCACTTCGGTTCATAGTTTGTTTTTGTTTTTTTTTTGGGGGGGGGGGGGGGTGCCACGAAAGTCAAAATCCTCCCATTTAAAAGGAAATTGTTCAGTGTTACAGACCTTCACAGAGTTATGACCAAATGGAAATCTTTCATCCATTGGAGATCCAATTCTTTCCCAGACGCTAATTGGCTAAAAGTGATTCTAACAGCTCCTCCCACAACCATTCCCACAGAGCAAAACATATATGACGTGATCACGAATACTATAGGCATAAGCGTACTATAGATCACTAATTTACATAAGCGACACCATAATGGATAATCACCATATCTCCTACTTATCTTTCGTAGTATGCAGATCAATCGATCGAAAGCGCGCGAACTTTCGATCGGTTGATCTGCATACTACGAAAGATAGCAGGAGATACGTAATTATCCATTATGGTGTCGCTTATGTATATTGCATACTTCATGTATAAACCGAGTTCCAGTGAAAGGTGCCAATATGACATTTTGAGGGTCCCTAAATAATTACGTGGGGGGTTATACCCGACCCCCGAAATTTGGGGGGTGTCCCAAAAAATTTTTTTGGGTTATACCTCAAATACCCTATTTTTAGCTTTTTAGTAAATTTTAGGAGGGGGGTGGGGTGTCCGGGATACCCCTAAATTTTAGGGGGTTGTCGGCTATAATCCGGACTTTTGGGGGTATAACCCTCCCTAACCCCCCGGCCCACCTATTCTCCGGTGTGAACGAGGCTTTATAGAAAATTTCAAATAAAATATTAACCGAGTTCAAATAAAACTTCGATTTTATGTAAAAGTAGAGTATTCTTGCTAACAAACTTTGGATAGGAAAATCAATATATTTTTGAACCAGTTGAATATTTTAAAATTTTTATGTGGAAAAATTATAATTATATTTAATTTTTTTTAGTGATGGGCGAAACTGCGGAACACCGGAACCGGAATTGAGATTTTCCAAAAATCCGGAAGAGGAACCCGAACCGGAATTCCAAATTTCGCCAGGAACATCCGGAACCCGGAATCGGAACTACCTATTAAACTGCAAAACCCCCGGAACATCGGACCCGGAACCAGAACTGGAATTAAGATTTTTTAAAAATCCGGAACAGGAACCGAAAACCAGAATTTCAAATTTTGCCCGGAACATCCGGAAATCGGAACCGGAACCGCACATAGCAGACCGAACACGAAAACCTGCGAACCAGAACCCAAGAAGATTCAAAATCCGAACAGAACCAGAACCGAATTCTAAAATTTCCGGAACATCCAACCCGATGCATATTAAACTGTGAAACCCCCGGAACACCGGAACCGGAACCAGAAGCGGAATTGAGATTTTTCAAAAATCTGGAATCGTACAGGAACCAGAACCGGAATTCCAAAATTTGCCCAGAAACATGCCGGAACCCGAAACCGGACATGCCCATCACTAATTTTATTAACTGATACAATCTTGCCTGTACTTCATGGTCCAGTTGAAATATATTGGAAAGCTTTTACGACTCGGTTTGTTGTTCGCATTGCGTTCCAATAAGTGAGGAGGTTCTTGACTGAAAAAACAAACTTTTGCCAATTTTTCTGAAAAGAGCTAATTTTAACAAACATTAATTTAGACTGGGGGTGGGGCAATTTTTCATAAAGAAGTTTGTAAATTTTCATTGTATATATCTCCGCCTATTTTTTGTAAATTACATGATAGATGAGGACACGGCGAATATTGATTGATCAGCGGAAATCAAATGACGTGGCTGCAACCAATCAGCGCAGAGCAGTGCACGGAGATGCTCCCCCTCGATTACAAGTCGAAAAACCTTTACCTTCTATTTTACAAAAAATAGGCGGAGATTTGTAAAATGAGAATTTACAAAGGTTTTTTATGAAACAGGCCCCTGGATATTTAGGCAAAAGACAAATAAGTAGGCAAAATTAACAAATCC
>JASAMX010034077.1:0-10392 GCA_030248175.1 Microlaimidae sp. YZB2_3
ATCGGAATAAAATTTTATACACAGCGATAGATTTTTGTTATGTTTTCTTGCTCAAATTTATTCTATTTTTTTGTTATTTTTCAGTTTATTAATTTAGCTTCTCTTCGGAAATGTTTTTTGTTGTCCACGATTATTTGTACCGCCCCCCCAGGTGAACCAAAACTGTTAATTTTAAAAACTTAAAAAGCAATAGATTTGCCACAAAAAATTGAAAACTTCATAATTTCGATTAAAAATATTGTTAAAATGTTTATTGAAAACATAAGAATACCACTGGACCCATCTTCAGTTATATCTAATTTTTAAACATATCTAATTTTTAAAATTTAAAAATATCTATTTGTCATTAAAAATAACATGGAAATTACAATACTAGTTAAACGTACTAATAAAATATATCTAAGAGCAAATTTACCGACAAATAATTTACCGACAATTAAGTTTTTTTTTTCAAATTTCCAAATTTAGATAAGTATTACTCATGAAGAATTCAGAAGTATTCAAAACGTCATACTCCTTATGACCTAATAACTTTTCTTTTACCAAAGTAATTAAATTTAGAACGTATTTAAAAGTCTCACTTTCTAATGTGGAAATTTTTCTAAACTTATAATATACCTATCCGGAACTAATTCTTATTTTTCTTTGAGATATGTTCTACATATTTTAGCTTTATTGAAAATGATTTTAATTATTTTTTTAATTAAACATAAATTAAAACATTTTTTAAACTATATACTCTCGAAAATCTAGCACTCCGGAGTTCCGGAGGTTATGATCAAAATTTAGAACGATTGAACTAAAACTTTGCTAAGATGTGCTTCTCAGATATTTCGGAATAAAAATTTATTTTTAGATATTAACATGGATTGTGTTGCCGCTTAGGACTGACTGTGAACCGATTAAAAGATTAACAGCAAGAGTTTTTAAGAAAGAGTTCTAAATTTTATCAAAAAAATGTTTTTTTTAAATTTTTTAGAAATTAATCGCTTTTTTGAATTTAGAAATTGGTTCGAAAGTTGCAAAGAGTCGGCGGTACAGCCGGCCAACCTCGGATCGGAATGTTCGGCGGAAAGCTGAAATTCGCATTCCCCCTGCTGCTCCTGTTCCTGGTGCTCTTGTTTTACCGGAAAATGCGAGAGCGTGAACACTTGCTGCCCGCTTTCGATGACGAAAACGCGTCGCCGGTCATACGCGACGCCTTGCGGAGGCTACAGAAAATAAGCCCGCCAGCACAGGCATGGGACAACCGGACGACAGCCAAAACCGAACGAACAGTCCGCCTCCAGCAGGTGGGATTTCAGTTCGCCATTCGTTTGCGAGCTTTTTATTTGAGCGATTGATCAATAGAGTTCAGTTTTATATCAATTGTAACCGCAATTTACTCGCGGGATTTATATATCCAGAAAACAAAAAAGTTGTGTTGGCCGAATCAATACCATACAAATTAAGTGAATTTTCGTTAAATACTTAAAAGCAGCGTATCAATATCAATTTTTTTGAGCATCAATAATACTGTCAATATTGTTTAAGTTCGAAATTTTTGTTTGGGAATTTTTTACAGGATCCTTCCTTTTAATATTCCTTAATTGAATCTGTTTTAATGGTATAGTGCTTTAAAGTTCGTAAGAAGAAAAAAAAATTAAATACTTTAAATGTGCAGTGTACTAATTCGTGGTGTATTTTTTGCGTTTTCATTAATATTAATCGACGATTTATTAGGCCACACTGAGAAACAAATTGTATTAGACCAAAAATTATTTCCCAACGGTTAACAAGTTATTAACAACAATACTACTTGGTTATTTTCCAATCTTGTTTTTTATACACAGTTTGAAAAGAAAACTTATTTATTGGACGGATATTAATAAAACTTAATAGAAATCATGCTAGGGTACCAAAAAGCTTTAGGGTGCGTTCATACTTATGACAAAACGTCCTTTGGACAAAGTCCAAAGGACAAATACAGCGTATAAACGTATGTAAAAACGTCCTTTGGACTTTGTCCAAAAAACGTTTTGTCCTAAGTATGAACGCACCCTTAGTTTTAAATTTGGCTCAATTCAAAAAAGTATTTAATGAGTACTGTCATTTTCAAAAAAATTTAATTTGTGTTTTACAGTTGGTGTGTTTTCTGTTGTGTTTTTATTTGCTGTTATTCTGGTAGTATTTTTTAGCTATTCAAAATTTTGCTTTAAAAAAAGTGAACTGCCTATAAAAAAGACATTTCACTTCTAAATTTTAAAAATTTTCAAAAAACACCATAAACCAAACACTAAACATTATTAATAAAATATGATATTTTTAAAATGACATTATTCATCTAATACATTGTGTAATTCAACCAAATTTAAAATTTAAGCTTTTTGGTTCTTTAGCATGAATTCTATGAAAATTTGTTAATATTCGTTTTGTAGAAATGTTTTGTTTTGAAAAATGGTGCATAAAAAACATATTAGAAATAACCAAGCGGTATTCTTCTTGATAACTTGTTAACCGTTGAGAATTAATTTTTAGTGTAATACAATTTTTTCTCAGTGTGACCTGACATCGATTAGTATTAATTAAACAGCAATAAAAAATACACCATGATATTGTATACTGGACCTTTAAAAGATATGCCTTTCAAATAATTTTTTTATTGTTTTATTACAAATTTTTTAATTCGTTAAAATTGCGCCTATTTGGCAATGTCTAAACAGTGTTTTGAAAATTTTAAATTTCACGTTCTCGTTATTAGTCGCCGCGCACACTGTTTTTATTTTATATTATTTAAAGTATGGACGTACCTAGCATTACAAAAATTTGGGTCCGCGGTCCCGCCGCGAAATCAAATTTCGTTATGAAACCAATGATTTTTACCAAATTTTTTCGGAAACCGGAGATTAAACAACTATATTAAAACAATTTCGAATATTTTTGTTAATTTTTGACTATTATTTAGAGCTATATTAAGCGTAACTAAAGTTTCTCATATGTAAATTTTTTAGGTTATTCCGAAAAAACAAACATCTTTTTGATGCTTAATTAAATACAAAAAGACCACGAACATTTTTCAAGTAGATGTTTTATTTGTATATAGTATTTCCAGTTTCAAAAATAATACGAAAAAATGCATTTAATTTGAGAGGAACTTTGTTTCGTGGTGGGACCGCCGACCCAATTTTTGTTATGCTAGGTAGGTCCATACTTTAAATAATATAAAATAAAAACAGTGTGCGCGGCGACTAATAACGAGAAAACGTGAATTTACAAATTTTCAAAACACTGTTTAGACATTGCCAAAACCATCATTTTAACGGAATTAAAAAATTTGTAAAATAATTAGCAACCCCCTAAAAAATTATTTGAAAGGCATATCTTTTAAAGGTGAAGTATACTAAATCATGGTGTATTTTTCATTGCTGTTTAATTAATACTAATTGATATATCAGGTCACACTGGGAAAAAATGTATTACACTAAAAATTAATTCTCAACGGTTAACAAGTTATTAATAAGAATAGCGCTTGGTTATTTCCAATGTGTTTTTATACATCATTTTTCAAGAGAAAACATTTTTACAAAACGGATATTAACAAAACTTCATGGAATTCATGCTAAGGTACCAAAAAAGCCTAAATTTTAAATTTTGTTCAATTAAGAAAAGTATTAGTTGAATAATGACATTTTAAAAATATCATATTCCAATAATAATATTTGGTGTTTGGTTTGTGGTGTGTTTTAAAAGATTTTTATTATTGCGGAATGTAAAACTTAAGAAAAGGAAATCGCTTTTTTATAGGCAGCTCATTTTTTTATTTTTAAGTAAAATTTTTAATAGCTAACTGATAATACCAGCAAACCAAAACACACCAAAAACACACCAACTATAAAACACCAATTAAGTTTTTTTTGAAAATGGCAGTACTCATTAAATATTTTTTTGAATTGAACCAAACTCAAAACTATAGGGTGCGTTCTACTTAGGCAACGTTTTTTGGCAGCGGCGTTTTTCTCGTTTTTGTTTGTCCTTTGGCTTTGTCCGGCGTTTTGTCTCCCCCCTTTTTGGTACACTAGCATGATTTATATTAAGTTTTATTGCTATCCGTCAAATAAAAAAGTTATATTTTCAAATGTGTATAAAAAACTTTGGAAATAACGAAGTAGTATTCTTGTTAATAACTCGTTAACCATTGGAAATGAACTTTTGGTGTAATACAATTTTTTTCTCAGTGTGACCCAGTACATCGATTAATATTAATTAAAACACAAAATAAATTACACCATGAATTAGTACACTGCACCTTTAATGTATTTTTTTTTCTTCTCACGTAATAAAAGCTCAAAATGCAATAAAAAGGGCTTTTTGACCTAAAATTAGCGTTTTTTACCTATTTTCCTTCAAAATCAAAAAACGATATGTGTAAATGCACTCCAGAAAAAAACGATATGGGTATTTGTATTTTGCGTTTCTTGGATTTTAACACCCCTATTCGGGGTTTAACCCCCCCTCCGCTCCAGACCAACTTGCCCATGTATGGGGTGGACCCCACCCTACCCTTGTTCATCTATGGGGGCAATACCCCACCTTCGAAATTCGGGGTGTCCCTAAACTTTGTTTCATGTATACCATACCTCAAATACCCTATTTTTAGCGTTCTTAGTACTGTATAGTGGACCCCCCCCCCATATTTTAGAGGGGATTGTGATAATCGGGATTTTGGTGGATAAACTCCCCAACCACACCCTTTCCTTTTGCCCAAAATTTTCTCTGCTTTCCGCTTTATTAGTGATTGGGATCCCCTCCCATTGTTTGATGCCTCCATTTGCTCCGATCAACAGTGGTAGAAACACTACAAACATTGGCTATTTTCGACATATTTTAGCAAGTTTTTTGCAGTTTTAAACTTTTTTTGACAAATTTTAAGTCATTTTAGAACTATTTTTACTTAAATTTTACTTTTGTTGCCCATTTTCAAGTCTTTCTAAAAAATTTGGGGGATAAAAGGGGTCAGGAGCATTTTTTTGGGCAAAAGGAAAGGGTGTGGTTGGGAGTTATACCCACCAAAATCCCGATGATAGCAGCCGATACCCCCCTCTAAAGGATGGGGGGGGTCCCAGCTCTCAGTACTAAAAACGCTAAAAATGGGGTATTTGAGGTATGGTATACATGAAACAAAGTTTTGGGACACCCCCAACTCTTCGGAGGTCGGGTATGCCCCCATAGATGAACAAGGGTAGGGTGGGGTCCACCCCATACATGGGCAAGTTGGTCTGGAGCGGAGGGGGAGTTAAATCCAAAATTAGGGAGGAGGGGGTTAAAATCCAAAAAACGCAAAATACAAATACCCATGTCGTTTTTTTTCTGGAATGCATTTTACCCATATCGTTTTTCGATTTTAAAAAAATTAAAAAACGCTAATTTTAGGTCAAAAAGCCTTTTTTATAGCTTTTTTGAGCTTTTTACTATTTAAAACATTCATTTTGACCCCAAAACTTAAGTTTGGAGGCAAAAGTTAGAAGTCATATTTTTAAAGACATTATTTTTCTTCATTTTTCCGAAATTAGAGGGGGGGGGTTAGCTTTTTCTCCCCCTCTCACTTCTGGAGCTGGGGCTAGAACTTTAAAGGGAGGCCTTAACCCCCCTTTCTAGATTTGGGGGGGTAACCCCCCCCCCAACCCCGGCGCACGTGCCCATGTATGGTACGTCAGCCATAGGTGGGCAGCCTCCCTGATTTTTGCGAGGGTCTACCAACCCCCTAAAATTTGAGGGAGGTGTCGACGAAATTTTTTTTTTGGCTATACCTCAAATACCCAAGAAGAAATAGGGGGGGCCCCCTCTCCCCACATTTCCTAATTTTTTACCCCTGACCCGTGAATCCCCTCTAGAATTTGAAATCTGACCCCCCCTCCCTCCTGAAAATTTTAGGTACTTTTTTTATAATAAATTTTCTTTCAAAAACGTGAATTTTTAACACATATTAATGTTTTTACACCAGAATATCGCTTTTTATTCAATAAAATTAGTATTATCCTATAAAAAGAACAATTATTAAAGTTATTATGGTTTGAAACCGTTTTGCTTTGGACACTGGACCCCACCTGCTCTCCCTTTAGATTTCAAAATTTTGCACCCTGGGTCGACCTCCCTCCCCCTAAAAAGCTAGAGGGGGGTCCGGACCCCCCTGAGACCCCCTCCTAGAATTTCAAATTCAATTTACCCCGGGCAACCACCCCCCTAGTTTCCCGGAACGATCTCACCTATAGGGGGAGCATTTACAGACCGTGTACAGGTCTGTTACTGTATTGCGTATAAAATAAAAAAGTATTGTTTACTAAAAAATGGCTCATTAGACCACAGTCTTTGAAAAAACTCTACTTTCAGACCTGTGCACTTCCCCCAGGGTTTGATTGAGGGAGAGGCAATTCTCAAATAATGGGGGGCACGTGGAAGGCTTTATTTAAAAGAAAAGAAGGCCAATAAAATGGGGGTGCAAGCAGGAAGGAAAAGAAGCAACAAAGCAAAAAAGAAGAATAAAAAAAAAGCAGAGAAAAGGAAAACAAAAGCAAAACTGAAGTAAAAATAGGTCTAAAATGGCTTAAATTGTATTAAATTTGGCTAAAAACTACAAAAAATAGGTCAAAAGTGGGTGGGACGCATATTTTTTGTAGATTTTTCAGCGGGAGGAGACATTATTATAATGGGAGGGTACAGCTACTAACATATACAAAGGGGGAATTTCGGACACTGTACAGGTCTACAAGTGCTACTTTTCAAGCCCTGACTTGATATTGAGCCCACTTTCCGACAAACCCTTTAAAGTTTTTATTGCTATTTACTATTATTATCTTATTTTTTTAATGAGCCCTTTTTTCCCTTCTTTATTTAATACGCATTTAATATTACTACTTTTCTTACTTTTATTATAATTCAGACCTCCCCGTGCACGATCTGAAGGCATATGTGAGAACGGTCGGGGAAGCTAGGGGGGGTGGTTACCCGTGGTAAATTGAATTTTAAATTCTAGGAGGGGGTCCAGGGGGGTCCGGACCCCCCGAGCTTTTTAAGGGGGGGTCGACCCGGGTGCGAAATTTTGAAATCTAGAAGGGGGTCAGGTGGGGTCCGGTGTCCAAACAAAACAGTTTCAAACCATAATAACTTTAATAATTGTTCTTTTTATAGGATAATACTACATTTTATTGAATAAAAAGCCATATTCATGTATAAAAAGGGTGTAAAAGCATGAATATGTGATGAAAATTTACGTTTTTGGAAGAAAATTTAGTATAAAAAAAGCACCTGAAAATTTCCTGAAGGGGAGGGGGGGTCAGATTTCAAAATTTAGAGGGGGGTCAGGGGTAAAAAATTCGGAAAATTGGGGGGTGGGGGGCCCCCTAGATTTTCGTCTAGAGTGGGGGTGGCAAAATTTCGAGGCTCGGGGGGTGGACCAAACCAAACCCTGCCCTTTTCACCTCTGGAGGGTTGTTTACCCCAGGTAAATGTTATTGCAAAATCTAGGGGGGTCCTAGGGGGGTATGAACCCACTAGCTTTCTTGGGGGGTCGACCTGGGGTGGAAGATTTTGAAACCTAGGGGGGTCAGCTGGGGTCCAATTTCTGAAGCAAAATACTTTTAAACCATTAAAGGTTTAATAATAGTTTTTTATGAGATAATACTACATTTTATTGAATAAAAAGCGATATTGAGATTGGAGGCATAAAAAGGGTGTAAAAACATGAATTTGTGCTAAAAATTCACGTTTTTGGAAGAAAATTTAGTATAAAAAAGTACTTAAAATTTTCTCAAAAGGGGCGGGTCAGATTTCAAAATCTAGAGGGGGTTCAGGGGTAAAAAATTTGAAAATTTAGGGGGAATAGGGGCCCCTGGATTTTTTCTAGGGGGAAGAGCCTCAAAATTTCGAGGCTAGGGGGGTGGACCATACGCGGGCACGGGGGGGATTGGGGGAAACCCCCCAAATTCTGAGAAAGGGAGGTTTAACCTTAAAGTTAACCCCCCCACTCAGAAGTGAGAGGGGAGAAAAGGTTACCCCTCTAATTTTGGAAAAATGAAGAAAAAAAATGTTTTTAAAATGACTTCTAACTGCCTCCAAACTTAAGTTTTGAGGTCAAAATGAATGTTTTAAGCAATAAAAAGCTCAAAATGCAATAAAAAGGGCTTTCAATCCTAAAATTAGCGTTTTTACCTATTTCCTTCAAAATCAAAAAATCGATATGTGTAAAATGCACTACAGAAAAAAACGATATGGGTATTTGTATTTCGTGTATTGGCTTTTATCAACACCCTAATTGGGGTTAACTCCTCACTCCAAGACCAACTTGCCATGTATGGGGCGGGCCCCGCACCCTACCCTTGTTCATCTATCGGGGCATGCCAACCTCACAAAAATCGGGAGCTCTGCCAAAACTTTGTTTCATGTATACCATACCTCAAATACCCCATTTTTAGCGCTTTTACTGAGAGCCTGGCCTCTTTATAGGGTATCGGCTGCGATAATCGGCAATTTGGTGGAGTACTCCCAACCTCACAATCTTTCCTTTTGCCCAAAAAAATGCTCCTATCTTTTATCCCCCAAATTTTTTTACAAAGACTTGAAAATGGGCAACAAAAGGTAAAATTTAAGTAAAAATAGTTCTAAAATGGTTTAAATTTTGTTAAAACAGGTTAAAAACTGCAAAAATTTTGTCAAAATAGGTCAAAAATGGCACATATTTTTGTAGTGTTTCTACCACTGTTGATCGGAGCGAATGGAGGCATCAAACAATGGGAGGGGATCCCAATCACTAATAAAGCGGAAAGCGGAGAAGTTTTGGGCAAAAGGAAAGGGTGTGGTTGGGGAGTTATACCCACCAAAATCCCGATTATAGCAGCCGATACCCCCCTCTAAAATATGGGGGGGGGTCCCAGCTCTCAGTACTAAAAACGCTAAAAATGGGGTATTTGAGGTATGGTATACATGAAACAAAGTTTTGGGACACCCCCGAATTTCGGAGGTTGGGTATGCCCCCATAGATGAACAAGGGTAGGGTGGGGTCCACCCCATACATGGGCAAGTTGGTCTGGAGTGAGGGGGGGTTAAACCCCAAATTAGGGGTGTTAAAATCCAAGAAACGCAAAATACAAATACCCATATCGATTTTATTTTGGAGTGCAATTTATACACATATCGTTTTTTTTTTTCATTTTGAAGGTAATAGAGGTAAAAAACACTAATTTTAGATCAAAAAGCCCTTTTTATTGCATTTTGAGCATTTTATTGCTACGTAAGAAAAAAAAATTAAATACTTTAATGTTCAGTATACTAATTCATGTGTATTTTATTTTGCGTTATAATTAATATTAATCGATGTTTTAAGTCACACTTGAGAAAAAAATTGTCTTACACCAAAAATTATTTCCCAACGGTTAACGAGTTATTAACAAGAATACTACTTGGTCATTTCCAATCTTGTTTTTTATAGACCATTTTTTAAAAAGAAAACTTATTTATTGTACGGATATGATTAAAACCTAATAGGAATCATTACTAGGGTACCAAAAAGCTTTTAGGGTGCGTTCATACTTATGACAAAACGTCTTTTGGACAAAGTCCAAAGGAAAAATAAAGCGTATAAACGTATGTAAAAACGTCCTTTGGACTTTGTCCAAAAGACGTTTTGTCCTAGTATTGAACGTGCACCCTTAGTTTTAAATTTGGCTCAATTCAAAAAGTATTTAATGAGTACTGTTCTGCATTTTCAAAAAATTTTAATTTGTGTTCCATTTTCAGATGGTTTGTTTTTTGTTGTGTTTTTATTTGCTTTCTGGTAGTATTTTTTAGCTATTCAAAATTTTGCTTAAAAAAAGTGAACTGCCTATAAAAAAACATTTCACTTCTAAATTTTAAAAATTTTCAAAAAACACCATAAACCAAACACTAGACATTATTTTTAAAATATGATATTTTTAAAATGACATTATTCATCTAATACATTGTGTAATTCAACCAAATCTAAAATTTAAGCTTTTTGGTACCTTAGCATGAATTCTATGAAGTTTTAGTAATATTAGTTTTTTAGAAATGTTTTTTTTTTAAAAATTATGTATAAAAACAACATTGCAAATAACTAAGCGGTATTTTTCATAATAACTTGTTAACCGTTGAGAATTAATTTTTGGTGTAATACAATTTTTTCAGTTTGACCTGACACATCGATTAGTATTAATTAAACAGCAATAAAAAATACACCATGATTTTGTATACTGCACCTTTAAAAGATATGCCTTTCAAATAATTTTTTATTACAAATTTTTTAATTCGTTAAAATGTCTAAACAGTGTTTTGAAAATTTTAAATTTCACGTTCTCGTTATTAGTCGCCGCGCACACTGTTTTCATTTTATATTATTTAAAG
>JASAMX010034078.1:0-15913 GCA_030248175.1 Microlaimidae sp. YZB2_3
ACAAATGACCAAAATTACAAATTCTGCTTAATTTTTCGCCTGCCCCGGCTCCGACCCCGGCCCCGGCTCCGGCCGGGGCAAAATTTTCTACCCCGGCCCCGGCTCTGGCCCCGGCAAATCCAGATTTTTCTACCCCGGCCCCGGCCCCGGCATCAGCAAAAATTCTGCCCCGGTCGATCACTACTGAATGCCTTCCCTTTAAAACAATAGATTTTGACCAGGGTGTCTATTTATTATTGCTGCAAGTCGGGCAAAATTTACAATGCGGATCGTAACAAAAAAAAATGAAATCAACTTACGGATGATGATATGGACTGAACACTGTTTTTTGTAGCGCTGATTAAAAAATATTAAAAACTAGAGGGTACTGTGGAGTGGTGGCGGTAAAACCCACCAAACCGGATCATAACTATTGGATATTTACTGAGATTGCTTCGTTTGTGCATAACTTTTTATTAGCTTTATTTTTATTGATTTTATTTTGGGTTTTTTGCCGGGGGCTACATAATTTTACCTAGTGGCTTATTTTATCCCATTTTACAATACAAAGAAGCATAAAAAATTAACATTATATTCCTAATAGGATTAGTTATAAATGAAAACTTTTTGCAAAAATACTTACCAAATTACTTCCGGGTAGTTATTTTATTTCCAATATAGTAGATTAAGACACTTAAATAAGTTTTTGTAACTTTAAAATTCCTGGCAGAAATAAACAATAAAAAGGATAACGCCTGTTTTATCCTTAGCATTAATTATTGATGTAGGACCAAAAATAAACTTAATTAAACGCAAAAATTGATTTATTTTATTGAAGAATTGTAATTTAAAAACAAAGTCTTACACGTACTAAACATAATTAGCCCAATAAGTACTCAATCGTAAAGCATATTTAGAATGTTATTCAGTTTCTTAAATTATATTTTTCTCGAACTTTCCGTCAATTCAACATATATATGTTCGCGCCATCAATTTTAAACAAATGTAAGTATTCTTTTTCTTTAATTTTTAATTTTAATTTTAGAAAGATAATTCGTTATTAATTATTTAGGTTTATTAAGTTCAATGTAATTTAGAGCCCAGACATTTTCGAGTTATGGAAGTACGGAATATGGAAGTTAATGTTTGTTTTATAAATAAAACTTGAATGCCCAAACCAAACCCTAAAATGAGGCTAACAACGTAGGTAAATTTTAAATTTTAATTTTCAATTAGACTAAAATTGCTCGACTGCTAGTTGCTTCGAAATTGTTGACTTTGTATTTTATTAGCGAGGGCTTTATTATATCAAATTTGGCTTGTTTTATCCTTTCGGTTAAAAATGGTTATTTCGATTGGGGAGCGCTCACTGATCTTTCGTACACATCAATCTCGCGAAAATACTATTCATCTTATTACAAAATGTTATAATTACAATTTCTTTATAACCTAAATAGGTTAAAAACGCGTCTAAAACACAAAAAAAATGGTTTTAGGAGTTTTCGATGTTAATTTTTAAATCTCAAGTCAATAAGATTGGTCTGGACTAGAAAATTTGTTCACAACTGTTGACTCCCCGAAAGTCTTGGTTGGAAAACGCGCAAGAAAAAACTGAAAGTAATAATGGTTATCATTGTTGAATCAGCTGAGCAATCAGCTCCGTGCAACTCATGTTGCATCATGGCTTTTGTCTTTGCGTCTTTTCATTTTGTCTTTGCGTCTTTTTTCCTCGAAATAATATATTTTTACCAAGAACAACATTTATATACCGCCATGATTTTTCACAGCCGTTTAAAATATTTATTGTAACATCTAGTGATTTTACTCAATTTATCCCCTCTTCCTTTCTATTATGTTTGATTTAGAATAATATTTTACAACTATCAGGTAAAATTTTTGTATCATGCACTATCTCTATGATGCTTGCTTAAAGGTGCGGTACCAAATCAATTTTTTTAATTCGACACTAAACGACGGCGGCGATTTGATTAAGTTTGCCCAACATGTTTGCCCACAATTCGTATGTTTAACGAAAAAATCGCGGGTTTTTTTTATGGGAAACGCAATATGACAAGAAATACTGTTCTAATCTTAGCAATCAAGGTATCAAATTAAAATAAAAATTAGCCGCTTTCTTTGAGTGCATATTTTGTAACTTAAATTTTTTTATCCCTTGCGAAATTGTTTAAGTACAGAATTGTCGAAAAAAGGCATTTTGGGTTCATATCTTCTGAACCACTGGAGATATTTTGATAAAAAAATTTTTGTGAGCTATTAGGGGCATTGGTAAGGTTTTATTCACAAAAAATCATCAAAATCGAATACAAAAAGTTTGGTTGTGTACCGCACCTTTATTATCTGAAATTTTTTATTAACAAGAATCAAAAAGTGTGACAAACAAATGCACACCCCTAAAACAAACTTTGAATGAATTTGTATGTAAGCTTTGAGATAAGCTAACGATTGCATATTATTTAATAAATTATATGCGTTTGCATTTATTAAAAATAAAATGTAGCGTTAGCCTTTTTTTCAAAAGCTTTCGTATAATTTGATGACGACTCGTAAATACTCGAAAAATAAGACAAAGTGTTTATTTGAAAACAGAAAAAAATAACCCTACCGGTATTGAAACCCGGGTCTTCCTTGAATTGCAGCTCCAGTCCGGCGCTCTACCGCTGCATTACACGGACATTTTTTTATTTATTTTGTCAAATGGCAGAATTATATAGTAGAAAAGCTAGCCTACTCTGCACTGCATTTTTATGGACCTAAAAAAAGAAAACCAAATAGCAGTCATTTACACACAAAAAATAGCCACAGCTAAACGGTCATTTCCAATTTCAAAAAGGTCAATGACTCCCTGAAACCGACAATTATCGCAACCGACAATTATTGCTTTGAAATAACTGAGTCAAAAAAAGTTACAGTGTCTCATTAAAGTTATTCCCTATTCCGATTTACTTTCGTCGTTACTCTGACACAAAGAGTCACAATCAGCATAAAATCAACGTGACTCTGACTCATTTCGTTTAGATTATTTGTAGTTTGAGATATAAAAAGAGTCACAGTTACGATTATTTTATGACGCTTCTGACTCATTGTGTCAGAGTAACGACCTTATACACATGCTGGAATAAAATAGTAATGAATCGTCTTCTTATGCCAGGAAGAGATGCTCCACGTTTCAACGCGGACATTACGTCGTTACTACGGCAAAAAGAGCCACAATTCGTAAAAATATATACGACTGTGACTCATTTTAGATTTTAAAAAGCACGCGAATAACTACAGAATGAGTCACAGTAACGTGTATTTTATAATGAAAGTGGCTCATTTTGCCGTAGTAACGACGATAAGTATTTTTCATGAAATATATGCATATTTTTAATATAAGCGTACTTTGGCATAGTTTTTCTAAAATATGCACACAGATATTAGTTCGTTCCTAGCCGTATATCATGCTCCAAAGTTCCAGCCATTTTAAATGAAGTAAGTTCTAAAACAAAGTTCATTAAAGCAATTTCTATTGAATGTTCTTTTTTATATTTGACTTTTTTCGCGCGGGGAGCTTAATCACCGAGGTTGCGTACAGAACAATATGATAGTGTTTTTGTCGGAAATAAATTTCAAAGTATAATTGTCGCTATTTTAGCGCATTTTGTTTTCTTCTTTTATTGCTAAAAACTTTGTTTTGTTCTCCAATAGACACGATATATATTTGCGTGACAGTTTTCGACAAAATTGGTCATTTTTTCGCGTAAAACGTGAGTTTTTAGCATAGATTTATTAGATCTCCATATAATGTATGTATTTATCCGCAGAAAACCTCAAAACTTGTATTAGCAAATTAAAAAAAACTGCTATCATATTCGTATTTACCATTTAGAATGTTTTATTTAATTTTTTTACATAACTTTTTTTGCGTAATTTTGTTATTTAAATAAGTGTATTGTGTTATTTAGATAAATATTTCATTACTGAAATTAAAAATATATTAAAAATAATATTATTCATTATTGTAACAAAACTAAAATACTTTTTGTTACAAAAAAAATTAGCTTTGAAAAACGCTGTATTTTAAAAAAAAAACAAGAAAAAGAATAATTTTACCGAGGCGGGGAAGTTAAAGCCAAACGAACTTAGAACCTCACGTCATTTTTGGGCCCTCAAAATGTCATATAGTATTTGTGATCACCTCACATATGTTTTGCTCTGTGGGAATGGTTGTGGAAGGAGCTGTTAGAATCACTTTTCGCCAATTAACGCTTGGGAAAAATTGGATCTACAATGGATGAAAGATCTTCATTTTTTTGAGCCCTAATTGGCTAAGAATGATTCCATGAGGTTCTAACTCTGTGAAGGTCTTTAACACTGAACAATTTCCTTTTATATGGGAGAGTTTTGACTATCGTGGGTGTTTTCGAACTGATTAAAATTTTGAAATTTAAAAATATAAAGTTTTAAAATATTTTTAAAAAGTTTTAAAAATATAGAGTTTAAAAAAATTTATATACACGTTTTAAAACCTTAAAATCAAGCTACAATATAATAATATATACTGTAGCTTGATTTTAAGGTTTTTGTTTAGACTTGCTTAAGATATACGCGTTAGTTACAATGTACGACTGGGATATCGAAATTGGCTTTAAAAAAACGTCCGAATTTAGGGGCGAAACGTATTTTTTCATCACATGTTTAAATTTATAGTTATAATGCGCGTTTAAAGTATTGTCTTTTATTTCATATATTATTATTATTTGCGTGGTTAATAATTTTATTTTATATTATTGTTATAGTAAAAAGGTGTTGTGTTATTTTTACATTCTTCCCACTTTTTTCGTTTCTTTTTTTTAAAATTGCTCAGCTCCGAATCCCCTCGGCTCAAACAATCCCAAATCGATTTTACCTCGGGTGTAATTTTTATATAAATAAATTTTATAATATCGCATTAAAATATAATCTTTTTTAAAATTTTTTCTATCAATATATTCTTAAGTAACATCACATAACCTTTCCTTCTATCTTATTTAAAATAGTAAGAAAAAATAAAAATTAGGAAATTTATCTAATATTTGTTGGCAATAGACTGTTTTAATATATAAGGCGCTTTACACAGTGACGCTTTAATAACCACAAGGAATATAAAATTACAAATATAGTTCTAATAAATTTTTTTATTAATTTAACTGTATAATATGTTGTGCAAAATTGAAATGCATAATATAAATGAAATGTAATTGGATTTGTGAATGTGATCAATAGTGGTTAATTTCGACATATAATTATTTTACTAATTGTTGCATATATTTTACTAGAATACAGTGACGCTTTAATAACCACAAGGAATAAAAAATTACAAATATAGTTCTAATAAAAATTTTTATTAATTTAACTGTATAATATGTTGTGGAAAATTGAAATGCATAATATAAATGAAATGTAATTGGATTTGTGAATGTGATCAATAGTGGTTAATTTCGACATATAATTATTTTACTAATTGTTGCATATATTTTACTAGAATAAACCCTCTTACTTATAAAAAATATAATTATACAATGTAAAGTTGACGTTTGACTTTTTACAAATAATGTGCGTTTTGCGGGAATGAACAAACAGTTAAGATGCACCTTACGGTGTTTTGGCTTTATCGTTGCAGATAGAATACATGCAGAATACTTACGCATAGTATTTTTCGGAGAAATTAATAAATGGATGATTAATTACGTAAAAAATGCATACCAAAATTTTCAGGGGATTTTTTGATTAAAATATTAAACAGTTTTATTATATAGCAAAAAAACGACACATTTAACTTTTTGCATTACAATTTTTTAGTTTGGAAAAATATGTTTTTGTAAAATAATGATTATACTTTTTTAATTACTTAGAAAATTATAACAAATAAAACAGTGAAGTTTCGGAGGCAATCCGAAATTCCGAAAAACTTTAATTATTTATTGGATAAAAAAATAAACATTCAGTTAATTTGTCTAAAAACGAAAGCTTTTATTTATTTTTTTGTGTTCTGGTGTTTTTTAAGGGAAATCATAAAAATAAGCTCAAGCTATATGAGTCAATCTTTTATAGACCCGTGCCTCGAGTTAACAATCTTGCCTATAAAAAATGCCGGATTTTGAAAACTTTCAGTTTTTATTATACCACATAATAGAGGCTAAACGACAATAAAAAATCTTCATTTTTGTTATTTCAAATCCAAAATAATCGAAGTTTTTAAAAATAACATCACTGGCTGTTAAAATAGGCTATTGAGTATATTTAAGTACGAAACCGCTAACTACTTATAATTATATTTTTAGACAATAATATTTTAAAAAAAGCTTTCATTACGTTAAAATTATTCTGTTCCCGTCGAAAACAAAATATAGTTCTTTTTAATGTTTCTAAAAGATTATTTTTGACGAAACCGCTGCTGAAAATCTTCCTATTTTTGTTTTAATTGAAACAAAAACTCGGTATTTTGAACTTTTTTTGGTAAACGTTGGTTTTCTCTTATTACTAAACATAGCACCCGCATTCTATTAAACCTGCTCCAAAAAGAGCGCTAAGTGCCCTACCCTGCTTACTACCTGCTTTAGGGTCTCCTATCCTTTTTGAACCTTAAAGTAGCTTCGAAAACCTTTAAGGTTAGGATGAATCTGACATAATAATTTGCATGCTGTGTTGTATAATTTGCATGTACATAGCATGAATCGCTCGCAGTCGATTGGGATCTATTTTCGTAAGCAAATTTTTCAACAAAAAAAATTAAGAGAAGTCGACAGTCGCAAACGCGATCGCGAATGGGATTCAAAAATTAAAAAAAAATGACTGGCACGAATTTTTTTAATCAAAAATTTAAAATCTTTCAAACTGCTAACAATTTTAATCGAATTTTTTATTTTTGTATTAAAAATTTAGTTTAAATTGTGTGTGTACACATAAGTATTTTATCATTTCAAAGTAAAAATAATGCATTTTCTGAAAAAAACATCTTCACGCTTATGTTGAAGGATTTCGTAAAAAAGATTTCGTCGGGATAAATAAAAAAATCTATTCGATAAACCAGTAAATTTATTCGACAAAACCATATTTATATAAAAACTAAATTGGCATGTTTTCCGCTCTATGCTCTTTCGTTTTTTTTTTCTATTTTATAAGATATATAGGCATATAGAATTTATAAGCCTAAACCAGCTACGCAGCTATGTAGATATTAAGCTGGTTAGATAAAAAATTATATATATATTATTTTGGGACAATTGTTTTGGTTTTGTCATTTTGTTGTAAACTTTGTTTGATGTTTTTTTTTTTAAAAATTGGGATTTGATGGTGTTGTCACGTAATTTTGGCTAAATGTGGTGTTTATGTTGTTGTGGATGCTGTGGAGGCTTTGCAATTGCGTGAAAATGTATAATTATTAGATATTTCTTGAAGGTATGATAAAGGATTTATTTATTGTGAAATATAGAAGGAATGGTGTAGGAAGAAGGGGGGACGCTATTCATAAAATGCTTATTATTCACAGTAATAGCAAATATATTTTTTTATTTATAAAAGATATAAGAATCAGAATTAAAAAATATACACTAATCCAATCCACAACGACATTTCAATAATAAAAGAAAAAATAAATATTTAGAATTTGCTGCCACATAATGCAGTACAAGTTAACACGCTAGCTAGTTTAAAAAAAGCGTTCAATCCCATAATTTTCATCTGTTTAATAAATTTGACAGAGACATGTAGATGTATGTAGCCTTATGGCTTATTGTGTTAGGGTTATTTTATCGTTTTTTTATTCAATTATTAGGTATGATTTGGATTTTATGTATATATTTTTTGCTTAAGACGTATTGTATATATGTTTTTTAACCATTGTGCAGATTTTTTTGTCGTCGGACTAGAGTTACAAAACTTCCGTTTATATTTAGTACGAAATTGGATGAGTGTACTTTTTTGTTGGCGTTAGGGGAGCTTACAAATTGCTTTTATATGGAGAAGTACGACAGTTAATTCAATGTACACAAAGGTCTCGAGAAGATTTGATACGACCGGAAAAATGAGAAAGAAATAAATATGCACAACCAGTTTTTTTTTTCAGAAAAATTGTTTTATGTTTATGTTGTTTTTGTTGTATTATGATCGTGTTTTTTTCGTTAACTAATTTCATATACAATTTTTTTTTGATCTTCTTGAGACTTTTGTGTACATTGAATTAACTGTCGTGATTCCTCATAGTTTCACCTAGTTATAAATTGCGTCATTTAAAAATAACTTTATTTCCTGGTATTTTTTTGATTTCAGGTATTTCCGAGAAGTTTCAAAATAATTATTGATAACAATATAGATATCGATTTGATATTGAATTATTTAATTAATAACATCATTAAGGTCGCTGTTTTTATATCAGGACCAGGAATGCATAAGGGTAGGGAATGTCCGACTATGTGTTAAACTTTTGTTCAAATTGTAGGTAGATTATTCCACAGTGTAGATTTTTTATCACGTAGAAATAATAATTTGCAAACGCAAAACTCCTAGATGAAGTTTTTCAACATACTACAATGTCGAAAAATTCAAATTAGTAAAAATATTCGATTTTTTAACATATAAAATGATTTATACGTCCGATGCAACAAAAAACCTAGAACATTTGACAACATTAGTGAAAAAACGCCCTGGTATTTCGTTAGGATTTTTGCAGTTCGAAACTTGCAAAATGAAAAATTGTAAACGCAAAATGCATACAACAAATTTTTTTACATAATACTGTGGAATAATTCAAATTATTCAAGATATTTGATGTTTTAACATGTAAAATAATTTATACGTTGGATTCAACGAAAGTGGTGAATATTTGACAACGTCACATGAAAAAAAAACATCATCACAGAGTTATACGTGTGCAGTTTTTTTGTTTGCAAGAATTGCGGTTCTCATGTAGAATAATCTACAGTATACGTAGAAAAATTGTCACGTAGATTATTTAACAAATTGTAGATTATTCCACAACGCGTTGTGGATTTTTTTACATGATAAAAAATTTACACCGTGGAATAATCTACCTATAATTTGAACAACTGTTTAACACACAGTCGGACATTCTCTACTCTTATGCATTCTTGTCAGGACTAAGTGGTTTTTAAAAAAGTTCGCTTATTTACCAACTTCCTATCAAGATCATTCTTCCTTCTTAAAGGTGTTACTCTTAATTTTTTAAGTCAGGTTCACTGGGCTGCCATAAGCAATATAGCATCGTGTTTACGAGTTTCAACTCTGGAAATTTTCGGAAGAAATAGATATTCCTTTTACAAATCTCCAAAATTGTTTTATGTAATTTTCTAAAGCAAAATCTTATGTTTTTGCTATGAAATAGCTTTAAATTTAAAACCATGATCAGCCGTGGATAATAAAGACTACTAAAAAAATAAGAAACCTGAATAATTTTTACGTGTAATACAACAAAAACAACAAAAACACGCAACAAGAACAGTGCAAAAACAAAAACAGTACAACAAAAACCTTCAAAAAGTCTTGAAACGGGTAATTTCTAAAACCGATTTTAGACCTACATTACCAATGACGCCATAGAAAATGTATATATTTATTTTTATATTTTAGCATAGTTTTATTAGTTACTTTGATATTTTGCCATATTTTAAAATATTCCGTAAGCTATCTTTTACAAACTTGCCTACACCAGAAACAATAGCTCTTTTTTTATTAAAAAAAAGTGTAATCCCGACTTTCCTGCCTTTTAGCGAAAATTTTGAAATTGTCAGTGACATGTGGTTATTGTTAAAACAAGTTCTTGCTTATAAGCTATTTTTTAAACGACGGATTATGCTTAGATCGTCTTATGTAAATTCTATATGAATCGTCTTTATATATATATTACATACTTGTAATGTGTGTTTATTCCTCTCATGTTATAAAGTCAAAGTCTGAAACTTAGAATAAATTATTTGTTTACTGTTTATTAACGATATAGCGTTAAATGAACGTGCAATGATTTGTATAATTCTACACTTTTACGACAAAAAATTTAGTGTGAGTCAACAGTTGCGAAAGCACCTTAATCTGACTTAGGCGAGGATGAATATGTAAATATCCACCGATAACGTGAAATTGTATCAGAAGTCAGAAAGTAATATACAAAATGCGCTGTGAACTTTAACAAATGCAGTACATAAATGCTTAATAATCCAAGTGGGTTATTGCAACATTTAAGAGCAAATTTTTGTTGCAAACAACAAGTGATACTTTTTAATACCTTTTTGGTCAAAAACGTCCTATTTCAACGAATGTCTTTCAGTGTTATAGATCTCAACACTATTGTAACACCATAAAATGAGCTGGGCGAAAAATCGAGTTTCTGTTAAACGCTGCGCCAGGAGGTCACGCCTCTTTTTTTAGCTCCTCCCGCTTCGATTCCCATCCAAGCAAAATGCGTACCCGCATATTGATTATTTCACTGGCAATTGAGATTCATTATTAATCGAGGTGATCTGATATTGCGAGCGATTTTGTGGTTGAAAATTATAAAAACTCTAAAAAATTAAATATCGTGAACAACAAGCATTTGCGAAACGGGTGCTGACTTCTTATTTATTACAATTTTTTTTGTCACTTGCGAATCCCATTTGATTTCCAGATTATGCATTTTTTTGTGCAAAAGGTTTTCTTTAAAGTATAAGTACAGCGTGTTTTAAAATCTAAAGGTAAACCCAACGTGGCTGCAACAGTTGTTCTTTAGATTAAAAAATGCCCCACATTAAGTAACCATTCAAATTACGAGAATCTGACGTCACTTTATCAGCCAATTAGATTTGATAAAATATCGAGTATTTGTTTGATAAAGTGACGTCAGATTCTCGTGATTTGAGTGATTACTTAATGGGGGGATATTTTTTAATCAAACGAACAACTATTGAAGCCACGTTGGGTTTACCTTTAGTGCGTTTGTGTTCCGCGTGGTTAAATATTTGCAAGCAGAAAACCAGGCCTGGCCCGCCAGAAATTTTAGTAGCCCGGCCTGAGATTTTAGTGATTTTTTAGCTCGACCCGGACCGGTCACAAAAAATTTCTAAACCATTATAAAAAAAGTCTTTTTTGTGGCTTTAAAACTCCACTCAATAAAAAATTATCCTTTATATGTAGTTGTTTTATAGCTATTTTTTTAAAAAAATAGGGTCAATAGGACCGAGGGAACTTAAAGCTATAACTTGGAGCTAAACATAGGGAGCTTGAAACACAAATTAAAAATCGCTAAAAGCTATACCTAAGTCTAAATCTTAGCTTCAAGCAATTTTTAACTACGGGTTCCAAGTTCCCACAAATTTCATCAGCTTGAAGTTTCCTACCTGCGGTTCTAAAGACCCCGTTCTATTTTCAGTTACCTCTTTTTTATTTTTTAAAAAACTGGGGTCTGTTTCATAAAAACCTTTGTAAATTCTCATTTTACAAATCTCCGCCTATTTTTTGTAAAATACACGATAAAGGTTTTTCGACTTGTAATCTAGGGGGAGCATCTCCGCGCACTGCTCTGCGCTGATTGGTCGTGGCCACGTCTTTTTATCTCCGCTGACCAATCAATATTTGATGTGTCCTATATCCTCTATCATGTAATTTACAAAAAATAGGCGGAGACTTGTAAAATGAAAATTTACAAACGTCTTTATGAAATAGGCCCCTGGAGAGCATTTTAATCTAATAGGTTTCACTTTAATTAACAGTAAAGACTTTAACAATAAGCAAAGCGAATACAATAGTTGAATTGAATTGTAAGCGCACGATACTATCTTTTTATTAGTTGTATTATTTTGATTTGGTACATTTTTTATACTTGTATTAAAATTCAAACAAAGGAACCAATTGGGGATCAAAAAAATAACAACAACATACAGTGGAGTGCCAAGGATTTCATTTCGGAGGGCGGTCTGGGGATGAGATAGGTAATATGATAGTCTAAGGTGGAACTCCCCCCCTCCTCTCACTAAAAAATGAAAGTCTGAAGGACCACCCCCCCCCTCCCTCCTCCCAGCGAGGTCAAGAAGCAGATCCGCAAGAAGCAGATTTTATGGGGCCAAATAGCCAAAATAGCCAAATAGCCGCCAAACCGCCGCCATTTGAAAACTAAGGTTTTAACTCAGTTATTATGTAATTAAATAATATTAATCTTATATTTACATCTTTAAACAATTTTTTATAGTACAAAAATTGTTAATCTTTTTTTTATTCTACAAAAAAAATGAAAACCGAGTTGTTTTTATTTACAAAAACAAAAACAACCTAAACTTTAACAAATAGCTGCGCGAAGAAGGTTTAAGTTGTTTTTTAGGCTTTGTTTGGGCTTAGTAACGCGGAAAATTAACCTTAAAAAAGTCGAGTAAAAAAATCGAGTAAAACTGAGTTTATATTTATAACACATTTTTGTAAATTTTAAAGTTAGAAAAATAAACTATGAATTAGTTAAAACCGGCTTAAAACTGGTTCATACTTATAAAAAAACGTCCTTTGGACCAAGTCCAAAGGACAATTTTAGAAAAGCCAAAATGTCCTTTGGACAAGCCAAAACGTCCTTTGCACAAAGTATGAATGCTACTTAGAATTTGTCCTTTGGTCAAAGTCCAAAGGACAAAATCAAAAGGGAAAAATTCAAAGGACAAAAAGTATGAACACGCTGTCGTTTGGATTTTGTCCTCTGGACTTTGTGTAAAGGACAAAATCCAAAGGACGTTTTTACGCTTTGTTTGTCCTTTGTACAAAGTCAAAAAGGACTTTTGTCCTTTGGACTTTGTCCAAAGGATGTTTTGTCATAAGTATTAACCAGCCTTAATTATAAATTTTCTTTACTTTGCCTTAATTCCTAAATGGTGGCAGTTTGGCGGTGCACATCCGACATTAAAAAAAAACTATTTTTATATATAATTAAAGTGTTTTGTCTGGTTTTTTTGCGGATTTTTGATTCCGACCGTTTGACGAAATGAGCTATAATTTATAGCAATTAAACTTTGAGCAATCTTAAAAAACACACCATTAACCATTTATAATAATTCCCTTAGGAACAACTTAAATCATCGCTAGAAAACGTTATTTTTTCCTAAGCCTAGGGGAAACCGAAAAATCAGTAGAATTTAGTCTGATAAATTTTTATTTAATGGTGTGTTCTCGAAGAATTCTAAACTTTGAAAGCTTGAGGGACTTTGGTTTCTGAATTTTGTCTTTTAAAAATGAATAATTGCATTTAATTTACAAACAGACGAATTTTAAAAAAAAGTTTTAGTCGAAAAAAGTGTATTATTTTATAAAATTACTAAAAATATAAATACACTGAAATCAGTTTTAAAAAACTGAGTACGTTTTTATATTACAAAATAAAACTTTGTGATAAAATTTCTTTAAACGCATTTCTTATAGCAAGTTTATGCTATATAATGTTATTAAAAAACAAAACACAATATAAGGCTTTAAAGGTGCGGTATACTAAATCATGGCGCATTGTTTTTCGTTTGGATTTTGGTATCAATCGATGCGTCAGGTTCACTGAGTAAAAAATTGTATTGCAAAAAAAATTAATTTTCAGCGGTTGTTCAGATATTAGCAAGAATATCGCTTGGTTATTCCAGATAATTTTTTCTTTCTTACCAAACACCAGCCACGGCGTGTTTTGTTTGCTTACGTTGTACGTTGGAAACACATTCTTTCTCGTAAAAATTCAGATGTATTTAAGATATTGTATATGCATATTTTGTTATAAAAATATGCAAAATTTTTAATTATACTAATTTCTGTGTCTTTTTATTTATTATATTCCAGTTATAATGTTTTATTTTAAATAAATGATTTGATGTATTTTGAGTTCAGTTCAATATTGGCAGGTGTTTTTTTAATGGTACAGGGTTCTTTAGAGCCGCAAGCAGGGAACTTAGAGCCATTAAAACTTTTTGGGAACTTGGAGCCACGAGCAATGGGAACTTGGAGCCTTTAGAAAAAAATTGTTTGGACTTAAATTTAGGTTTCGCTTTGGCTTAGGTACACATTTTAGTGATTTTTATTTTCTCCAAGTTCCCTACTTACGGCTCCAAGTTCCCCACTTATGGCTCCAAGTTCCCTATTTTCGGCTCCAAGTTCCAGCTCCAAAATCCCTAGGCTCCATCGACCCTAAATTTTTTTTAATCTTTCATCCGGCGTACATATTTACTGTTATTTGGCTGGCTGAGCGGCAAAAAATCGATGGAATAATGAAGCGATAATATCTAGACAACCGCTGAAAATTGATTTTTTTTGTAATACAATTTTTTTTACTCAGTAAACCTGACGCATCGATTGATACAAAAAACCAAGCGAAAAAAAATACACCATGATTTAGTATACCGCACCTTTAAGGATCCTATTCTGTGGCTGTTTGTCCTAAAAAGTCGGGCTCTTAATCCCAAAAAATCAGGCACTTTGGTATTCTTGGCTCTTTTTTGTTTTTTGTAACTATCTCCATTTTAAATTCAATAAGTGTGTATAATAAAAAAATAGAGTAAGATTACATAACAAATAATGAGTTTCCGTAAAAACACATAGGAGTACAAAAAGAATATCACTACTGAGAATTTAATTTTAACTAGGTAAATTTATATGAAAGGAAACTATATAATATACAAAAACATACGAATAAAGACAAAAATTTTATAAAAATCAAAATTTTTTAACACTAATGCGTAAATAATTAATAAAAGATAAAACACACCTAAATTACTTAAATTGTTAAAAAACACAATAAAATAACTCTTGCTAGATTAAGTAAATGATAAATGAAACTCGAAATAAAAACCTTACAATACAAAATATTATAAAAATTATTTCAAAATAAATAAAACCATTAAAAAAAACTGAATTTACGAAGACAAAAAATATAATACAAAACTGGTTTCAATAAAACTGCGCAATTGAGAGACAAGTATTAATTGCGCAGTTTTATTGAAACCTGTTTTGTATTAAATTTTTTGTCTTCGCAAATTCAGTTTTTTTTAATTGTTTTATTTATTTTGCAATAATTTTTATAATATTTTGTATTGTAAGGTTTTTATTTCGAGTTTCATTTATCATTTACTTAGCCTAGCAAAAGTTATTATATTGTGTTTTTTTAACAATTTGAGTAATTTAGGTGTGTTTTATCTTTTATTAATTATTAACGTATTAGTGTTAAAAAGTTTTGATTTTTATGAAATTCTTGTATGTTTTTGTATATCTCCCATATGGCTCTTTGGTTTCTTTCGTTCTCCCGGCTTCCCGATTGTCTTTTATGTCTTCTTTTCGGTTCTTTAGTAACAAGCATTTTTTTTTCCGGTCTATTGTGAAATTTATAGAAGGAAATTGCTTTTCTTAGTTTTTAAGTATGCATAGCTTTTACAAAACCTTAAATTTTCCAAGGATAATGGGGTTCTTTTCTTTTATGGTTGTATTATATCTGGCTCACCTTGGCGTGCGTTTAAATGGAGACAGTGAGCGGACCAATTAAAATAGTGCGGTTATGACGGTTTTTTTTTCAAAGAAATCGTTATAAAATTAAAAATGACCAAAGCAATGTTGTCTATGTAATTGGGACTGAAGTATTTAATTTAAATATATTAAACCGTATTTTCTCGACATTTTAAATTTGTTTATTGCCAATAATCGATTCAATACTGCAAATCATTGAGGTCAGCAAGAGTTTACTTGCTTTTATACGTACCTATCTTGTTTCGCTGTTATTATAATTATTGCAGTTATCATTTTCCATAGCTATTTATGTTTTGCTTTAAAACTATGTTTTAATAATGTAGTAGATTTCAGTTATAGATTTTTCTGCGTTGTCTTTTTTTAAAATTTAAGTTGCTTTGGAATGGCATTTTTAAATCAAATATTTGTTTATATTAATTTATAACTATATTTCTGT
>JASAMX010034079.1:0-28242 GCA_030248175.1 Microlaimidae sp. YZB2_3
AAAGCAAACGTGAACTTATTTTAGTAGGCCCCGTCGTATTTTGGTAGTCCTCCGTGGGATCTCTCAGACGACCGGTGTTGGAATCATTTTTAAAACTTTTTGAATGCTTTTGTGTAATTATATTATATGTGTGAGACCGGAGCATTTCCACGGTCGAACCTTTGTTTAGAACTTGTTTAAATAACCTAGTTTTTGGTTAAGTAATCGGCGCTGTTATTTATAACGGTCAATCGGGGGTCAACCCTTGTTACCTTGGCAACTTACGTTTCAAACTGTGTTTTTTATGCGCTCGGCTTAAAGCCCATTTTTAGTAACCCACCCTCGCCAAAAAGGCCCAAACTCAGTCAAAGGTGTATTTTCACCAACGTTTCCGTGTCCTTCCCCTTTAGGTTTATTCGCCGCTTTTTCGTATCTTTTTTCTAACGTTTTCAATAGGTTAAGTGTGCCCATGTGCCAGCCCAGCGTAAGTTTATTATCGGTAATACGTGCTATGTCTGCCACGGTGTATGCATTCTTTTGGCGCTCATAAAAGGTTCCCTGTAAAAAGTTGTCCAACATTTCAGTACTAACATTGCGTCAAAATCGTTAATATCTTACTTATTGAACAAGGGTTCGGCTTAAGGAAAACTCGTCCGGCGAGTATCAGTCAGACAAACATCTGTTATACACATCTGAGCTAGAGCCTTTTTCACCTTCTCGTTCGTTCCGTGTCCGCCAGCGGTAGAAGTCCCCGCACTAAAAATAAACACTGTTATCGGCGCGACAGTGCAATTAATTTTAAAAATAGTAAATTTTAGTTATTTGGCCATTATTGCCAGAGTTTTGTTTGTTTTAAATCGTTAACAATCTAAATATTTTAAAAAATCCATGAACTTTTGCTCCAAACATTTTCTTCCGAAAACCATAGAAATCTGCATATTTTTAAAAAAGTTAAAGTCCAAGTCAGCATATCCCGCTAACGGTATAGTTGATTTATACAAAAAATTCATTTAAAGCCATACGCAGTTCATTTCATAATTTTACGAACGACAAAAATAACAGCTGGAGGCCGAAATTAAGACATGGTCGAATTTATGTCAGTTACCCTACTTTTAATTTTTTTGTAGAATTTTTATCGAAGCTTTTGGAACTCCAATACCGGCACTTAACACCATAATGGCCCTGTGCATGGCTAGCAATCACACAGTGAACAGCGCTTTGACGATGATTATTATGACGGAATACAGGAAAGGATTTATGGTAAAAATGATGCATTTAATTTAAATCCAACAACATTATCCTATGGAATTTTTAAGGCCAAAAACGGTGTTTAAAAAAACAACATAAATCCTTTTGATTTTTGAAAGCAAAAAGGGCGTCTGAAAGGCGCAAAGCATTTGACGCCAGTTCAGCTCAATGTTAAACTGAAAAATTCACCGCCCTTATAAACTCAGCAGTAAGACGCGATACACACTCCGCGTCTGAGCGGCGATAACAATCAGAAGGGGTTAAACAGAAAATATCTAAAATTCAGGAAATACGAATGTGTTGCACTTTGGTCGCAAGATACCCTTTGTGACCCATCATGTGTGTTTGTGCGTATGTGCGCGCGCGCACATGCGTGCTTGTGTGTATTTTTTTATCTATTTACATAGACTGGTTACATTTTTACGTGTTTTACGGATATTTTAAAAACGACTTCATTTTAAGGCTTTGAACCCGCTGAAAAAGAATTCAAACAGCATTCAACCACTTCAACTGTCTGAACAGGCAATTCAAACCATCAGCGGCATGCGCCCTTACAAGCGGAATTCGGTGAATTTTATAAAACGATCGAGCCTCTATAAATTAAACACAGTAGTAGATAACGCCAGATAAACGAACCAAAGCGGGAAAAATTGCGTTTGCTGACGTCCAGGCAATCACCCGTTTTTACTCCCAACGAATAATGGGATTCAACAATTGTGCGAAAGCATTTTTCAGACTTTACGCTAGCTATTAGCGTCTTGCGATAAAATAGAAGAGAATTTACCGTAGAGATGAACGCCGAATTTAAATCCATTTTGGAAGAATAAATTTTTATAAGTTTAATTATTGTTTAATTTTATTGTTGTTAAACTTTTGGGACGAATTATAAATCGACCTTTTACTAAAGTTGACATTTCTTTACTTATCTAAATTTTAAGCTTGTGGAATTGATGTTAAAGTCAAAGCATCATTAGGTTTGATGCAGAGTTTTAGTTTACCATGAATTATTGTGAGATAACTTTTTGATAATTCCGAAAATTTTTACAAAAGTATTGTTTATAGTATGTAAAATACTGAATGTGATTGTTATTTATTTTTTTACAGTATGTGCTATACATATTTTTAAATTATTTGTGATTTGTTACAATGAATAAACAATAAAAAAATGAAATCTAATGAAAAAAAACCCACCATTTCAACAGCTGAAAAATTGCAATTATGTGTTGTGCTTCCATATTTAGGTTTTTATTTCTCGCAAGCAAAATTATATAATAGAAAACGAAGTGGTAGAAGTAATACAAAAAAAAAACCCAAAAAAAATTTTTAAAAGGAGGGGTAGGGGGAACAAAAATTATAAAAGCTGAAACATATAACAGTAATAAATTAATATATTTCATAAGCACTAAAAGCTAAATTTATAATTAAAAGCAAAACCACAAAAAGCTTAGCCCTCCTCCTTTAATGGGAGCTAAAAGAAACAAAGTAGGTATCAAATAGCTTCCCCTCCAGGCTTGGGACTGGCATTTAATCAGCTCGAAATGATCAAATGGCGGAGTTACCTAAGCTATTGTGACAAGTCTAATTAATGTTTAAGCATAATTAATTAATTCAAAGTAAGGACCTAAAAGCTTAAAAAATAAGTGAATAAAAATTAAAATTAAAATTGTTACCTTAATCCTTTCGTGCTGAAAATTCGGCCATTTGTTTTGCCTTTTTTCCAAAATTCGAGATCCCTTCTTTCTTTCGATGTCATCGCAAGTGAATAAATACCTATCAAGAAAAATCCTTCTTTTTCTTCATTGCAAATGTAAATTTGTAGGATTATTTAACAACTACAGTCTCCTAAGACTGGTTTTCTTCAGTGACCTATCACAGGTCGTTACAAGATCCCATCACGGGATAAAAGTAATGATCCATCACGGATCTATAGCGTTTTTTAGGAACACAATGATTATATAAATGAATTATAATTACCACAAAACTTTAAGAGTTTTGTAATTTCTTTTTTATTAGTAACACTAAATTTAACTAACATAGGGCGATATTTCAGACAGAACTTTTTAAGCACTTCAGATAACTCATATTTGGAGTAACTAAGTTTTTGAAATTGCTTAAAAAGAGCAGCAACTTTGTTAAAAAAATTAACCTTATTTGAACAAATTCTTCCTATTCGTATTAATTGTGATAAAAATACGGTTTTACCTAGCCTTAGCGAAACATTGCTGTGTTTATGCACAAAACGTATGACTTCAAAATTAAAATCTTCAGTTTTATTAAATACGTTAATATTTAGTTTATGGTCTTGACAATTAATATCCAAATCTAAATAATTACAGTGTGTAAACTCAGCAGAAGTTTTGGATAAAGGCAAAGAAGGTGGATATATTTCGGCACAAAGTTTCAAAAAAGATTTATAATTTAAGCACAATAAATCATCAATATATCTGCACGTAAATTCAGTATTTTTCCGAGCAATACTATTACTTTTTAAAAACTTAAATTCCATAAAAGATAAAACAAGGTTGGCTACTTGCGGACTACTATTAGAACCCATCGGTATGCCCGAAATTTGTTTAAAAACATTGCCAGCAAATTTAACATAAGTATTGTCTATTACAAATTTAATTAGACTTTTAATTTGATCTTTTGAAAAACCATCTGCTTTATTTGGTAAATTGTCTGTGTAGTATAAATTCCGAAACCCAACCACTAAAAATTGTTTGCTAGCATTCTTAAACAGTAGATCTACAAGAGCATACAAATTTTCAAAAATAATATCATGTGGCAAATTTGTATATAGCGTGCTAAAATCTGCACTTATGAGGCAATCAACATTATTCGCTTCTTTAATTTTATCTATAACTTGCAAGCTATTTTTGATGGACCAATGAGTATTACCAATTTTATCTTTAAGACTATTACAGTAATTTTTAAAGTGATCTTCAAAAAATTTTAAGATTTTACCAAGCAAAATGGAAGCTGGTTTCGTACAGGCTTTATTAGCTCCAGCAATAAATCTAAATTTAATCGGATTTTTATGAAATTTAGGAATCATAAATATAACAGGCAAAACTTCGTTAATGGAATCCACTTTACAATTAAATAATTCTGAAGTTTTTTGCAGTTTACTACAAAGGTTTACTGCAATATGACTTTCGATAGGAGTATAAACGTTATTTCCAGCAATGTTCCATTTTCCTTGTACATATTTTATACCTAATTCCTCACACAAGATCAAAGCATAAAATTTTTTACAAATAATAGAAAAATTATTATTAGCCTTGTCGACACTTGTAATAACATATTTATTTTCTAAAGTACTAATTTTTTCCCGTATATAATTAATATCAATACCTTTATTGTAATCAAAGACAATGTTAAGATTCTTAAAAAAGTTTATTCGATTATTAATTATACTCCGTGCTCTTTCAATAAAGTTTTTGAAATCTACTTTTTGAACATTATATTTTTTTGCAAAGTAATTAACAATGTTACTAATAGCAATTTCGGTAGCCTCATAAACTTTAACCCAATCTATATTTTTATTTATACGAAACTTTGTACCATATTTTATTAAATTTCTTAGAAAGTTATCTTCAATGATATTTAAATCACCCGTTATAATATGACCAAAACTTTTGTTATTAAACTTGGACAGGTTACATTCACACTTGGATTTTAATAGTATTTCTAGCTTTTTTAAGGTTAAGTTTTGTAAAAAATTTTTATGATTGCAAAAAAGTTTACCAAGTGACGGCTCATACTGATAAACTATTCTGATATTACTCACTTTAGTTTTCTCAACTGGAATAAGTGCTATTAATGAGTTATCTTTAAATAAATTATCAAATTTAATTAAATCTAATCCTTTATTATAAAAAGGTGTTTTAGCATACATGTAATTAATAACTTTTTTAGAAGTAGGCATTAAATTACTATTAAACCTATAAGCAGCTATAGCGAAAACCGCTAATTTTATAAAACTAGAAAAACTAGAATTTTCAACTAAATTTATAAGTACTTTAAAGTTTTTAAGAGAAATAGCGATTAAATGGCGATAAATTATGTAGCTACTAATATTCTCATTTTTTAACGCGTCAATAATCTTTTTAATAAGCTCATGGTTAATAATACGATTATTCCGCTTAAGTCGAGAACGATTACGTTTACGATTACCATTAGGAAATCTAATACAAAAGTAAGGATGATTAACAAATTTTCTTGGGTCTTTACTAAGTGAAATTATGCCATAACCTTTAATTTTATCATTTAGACCAAACGGAAAAGCGGTACCAAGTGTTTTTATCCAAAAATCTTCGCGCTCCAAAAGTTGATTTTTGTTGCAATTTTCCAAAACTTCTAAAACATTAATTTTCATGTCCAAATGGGAATGTCCCTCAGAATTAAAGTGCTTAACTAAAAAGCTATTTTTTTGATTTTTGATAACATCTCTTCGGTGTTCATTAAAACGAATTTTGAGGGTGCGTTTTGATTCACCAACATATTGCAAATTGCATTTAGAACACGTAATTACGTAAACAATATTTAAAGTATTACATGAACAATTCTGAAAAATATATGGATTGATATTATTTCTAGAAGTATATGTAGTATTTATTTTATCGGTATTAATATACGCGCAAACCAAACATTTGTTTTTTCCGCAAGGTTGGGTGTTGTAATTATGGTCTTTATCTTGAATAGTTATAGTAGTATTATTTAAAGAATCTACACGGTAAATAATGTCTCTTTTACGTTTTGCTTTGGCAGACGTTGAAGTATTTAAAACCCTACTGTCCTGCACCCGGACACTAGGAGAGTGCCGGCTGGAGGCCATACGGCTCGCAGCGCCCAGCTCGGCGTCCACGCTGCGAGACGGCGTGCAAGTCGCATTACGATCGCCAGCGCCCTGCTCAGCCATCACGCCAGAGAAAGAAAACGTTATTTCATTATTTTTGTAATTCATGATTTTTAAGTTTTGTGTTGGCTTATACATAACCAACCAGCTAACATAATAAGCAGACACTAATGAGTACAAGTGTGTTTATAAAAGAACAATAAAATGAAAAATGATTACACACTTGATTAAAAGCTGACGAAAACAACTAAAAATGTACCAAATATTTAGAAAAGCTAAGCAGTTTTAAACTAAGATAAACGCTAAATTTTTTATAGTAAGATTAATTAATTTAAAAATGTTTGCTATGGTGCATGATTTTAAACCCAACAAAAAATAATAAAAAGTTTTTAAATGCAACAATACCACATAAAAATAGAATAAAAAGCAACTAACGCCTGCCAAATAGAGTACATAAAAATTAAAGTTAAGGCGGAATAACACGTGATATAATTTACTAGTAACCATAAGGCCACTACTAAACTATATCCGGCTGAGATGAAAAAACTTAGAAGGGTAAAAACCACAAAGGCTAGAATTTTGAAAAATTTTAACCAGATTTTCTTTATATGTAGAGACAAACAACATAATTTATAGAGTAACGATAAAATATGATTTAGAAAACAAGAATTTGAAAATTATACGTGGATTTTTATAGAAAAACAGTTTTACAACACATAAAACAATTAAAATTAAATTAAATTTTAATAATACAGCGAAAATTGATAAGTTAAAGTATTTATATGTATATTAAAATGAGCAAATTTTAGAAAGCAAGAGAAGGGTTAAGCCACAAACCCAAAAAATTTTTAAAAATTTTAAAAATTTTTTAAAAAACGACAGAAAAGCAGTGAGCTAACTTGGAGCGAGCAAAACGCCACGGCTCCCTAGTAGACCCACTGAAATTTAATAGAAAACGAAGTGGTAGAAGTAATACAAAAAAAAAAACCCAAAAAAAATTTTTAAAAGGAGGGGTAGGGGGAACAAAAATTATAAAAGCTGAAACATATAACAGTAATAAATTAATATATTTCATAAGCACTAAAAGCTAAATTTATAATTAAAAGCAAAACCACAAAAAGCTTAGCCCTCCTCCTTTAATGGGAGCTAAAAGAAACAAAGTAGGTATCAAATAGCTTCCCCTCCAGGCTTGGGACTGGCATTTAATCAGCTCGAAATGATCAAATGGCGGAGTTACCTAAGCTATTGTGACAAGTCTAATTAATGTTTAAGCATAATTAATTAATTCAAAGTAAGGACCTAAAAGCTTAAAAAATAAGTGAATAAAAATTAAAATTAAAATTGTTACCTTAATCCTTTCGTGCTGAAAATTCGGCCATTTGTTTTGCCTTTTTTCCAAAATTCGAGATCCCTTCTTTCTTTCGATGTCATCGCAAGTGAATAAATACCTATCAAGAAAAATCCTTCTTTTTCTTCATTGCAAATGTAAATTTGTAGGATTATTTAACAACTACAGTCTCCTAAGACTGGTTTTCTTCAGTGACCTATCACAGGTCGTTACAAGATCCCATCACGGGATAAAAGTAATGATCCATCACGGATCTATAGCGTTTTTTAGGAGAACACAATGATTATATAAATGAATTATAATTACCACAAAACTTTAAGAGTTTTGTAATTTCTTTTTTATTAGTAACACTAAATTTAACTAACATAGGGCGATATTTCAGACAGAACTTTTTAAGCACTTCAGATAACTCATATTTGGAGTAACTAAGTTTTTGAAATTGCTTAAAAAGAGCAGCAACTTTGTTAAAAAAATTAACCTTATTTGAACAAATTCTTCCTATTCGTATTAATTGTGATAAAAATACGGTTTTACCTAGCCTTAGCGAAACATTGCTGTGTTTATGCACAAAACGTATGACTTCAAAATTAAAATCTTCAGTTTTATTAAATACGTTAATATTTAGTTTATGGTCTTGACAATTTAAAAATTAAGGAAAGTTTATGCAAAAATCAAGACAATCCCGAATTAAATGATAAAAATTCTTCTATTCCTCTCGAATGTTTTTAAAAACTGCACACAACCGCGTCTCGTAGACTGCCCGACGGTCGGTGGCAACCATAAAACAACTTTTTATGACATCCTAATGTGTAACTTTTGTTTGCTCTTTTACCTTGTAACCAGTGTATTATCTTATCTACCCACCCATGTTTCTACATTTTACCAAAAGTTTTTCTGTCTCGTTTTCAAATAATATAATTTTATTTAAAACACTACTTGTTAAATTTAGCTTTTTTCTAAACAATATCAATAATTTTATTATTTTATACCTAAAGTTTATTTGTATTGTTTTATTCGTAAAAAATCTTACCTTAAATTATTGTTTAAAACTTCTACATAATTTCAATGCTTTTCAGCTAATAATCTTTTTTTAAATTTTATAGGCACCTTGCACTGAAACGCAGTTTATACATGAAGTATGCAATATACATAAGTGTCACCATAATGGATAATTACCGTACTCCTACTTATCTTTTCGTAGTATGCAAATCAACCGATAGAAAGCGCGCGAAATTTCGATCGGTTGATCTGCATACTACAAAAGATAAGTAGGAGTACGGTAATTATCCATTACGGTGACGCTTATGTATATTGCATACTTTATGTATAAACTGCGTTTCAGTGCAAGGTGCCTATACGTATATATTTATACATATTTTATTAAATTTTACACCCACAAAAATTTTTTAAAACTATATTTAGTTACATTTTAAATTATTTCTTTTTTTTTCATTTTTCAAGTATCTCGAATCTTTATTCACGTTTTATTTATTTAGCGCCCATGCAATATGTGTATAAAAAGGTTCACTGACATGTTTTTTTTGTATTTTAGTTGATTGAAAATGACAAACAGTTTTTGTCGAAACTTCTCAATTTTATCATGGTTTTAAACAGAATAAAAGTTTTATCCTTCACTTTTGTCTTCGTTTTAAAATTACTGTTTCCTCGTGGACAATCTATAGCTAATGGAAACCCTTAACTTTAGTTCTGTGTAGGTACTTTTTATACAATTGGCTTATTTCGCAGGTTTGACGAAACAACAAAGTCTCAACAACTTTATTTTCTGTTTATACTGTATTTTATTAAAAATTGGATATCTTTGCGGGACATTTCCAGCACTTTGTGACTTTTCTGTAAAAAGTATACCAATTTGTGGCTTGTTTTTTAACAGTTAATTATTAATGTTGTTTAAATTGTTTTTAGAGAGCTTACAACCACAAGAAAACGCATATATATATATATATATATATATATATATATATATATATTATATATATATAGATATATATTATATATTAGTGAGATATTAATATTAGTTATATATTAATATATTAGTGAGATGTTCCCCGGAGCTCCGGAGCGGAGCTCCAAAGCAACCACCGGAGCCATTTTCCATGGAGCTCTGCCCTGTTTTGATATTAATTTCATGAATAATTAAAGAGTGATGGCATAGATTATTTTGTCAAAATTTTTTTGTAAACTAAATTTTTTGCAAAACTCATTTAAATCACTAAAAATACCCCTACAAATACAAATGGAGTAGTTTAAAATGTATTTCAAGTTTAAATAAGCCTCAAATATAGCTCATTTAAATGGCGGAACTCTGGAGCTCCCTCCGCTTGAAATGGTCGGAGCTCCGGAGCATATTGGAGGGTAGGAACATCGCTAATATAATATAACATACAAAATTGATGCAAACTGGTGACGAAACTTATATTATATACATAATCATTAACGACACAGCGTACCTGTACAACTGTTATATGAGTGTGAGTTTTTAGCTTTAGCTTCGATGTTTGGCTATCAAATACAAAACAATGGCGTTTGTCATCACTGCCAATACAGTTAAAACACTTGCTGCCCCCAAAAACTTTTCTTTTATTAGCTGCCAGAGAACCGAGAACACCCTTTGGTATGCTGGTAGAAAGGGCATGTGCCATTATTTCCATTAAAATTTAAGCGCTGTTAAATCGGTCGATTTTAGTAACGCACATTTTTTAATTTTTATACTCCGAAGCTCTACTTCTTAAATGAGTAACGTAAAGTATATTTAATTTTGAAGTTTTTTTAAAAGTATTTAGGCGTGTTTTTAGAATCTTGTCTAACACATAATTTTTTTATTCGTCAAAAAAATAGCACAAATATCTTCGACACTACAGCAAAATGAGCCACAGTCACTGAAAAATATACGGGACGTAAAATCACTTTTTAGTTAATAGTACTGTTTAAAATCTAAAATGAGTCATAGTCGCCTGTACTTTATACAAATTGTGGCTCATTTCGCCGTAGTAACGACGATATGTCAGAGCTTCAGTTTTTAAAACTGGCTCCGAGGAATACTACTATAATAAAAATGCTGCAATTAACTCTTAATTAGAGAAAAAAGGCATGTCAACCCAGACGCTAACATGAAGAATAATGAAGTAAAATTTAGCCGCCTATATTGATTGTGCCGTTGAACCAATGATTTTATGTTGACCAAGTAAGCAGCACTTTCTTGCTACAAAAGTCTGTTAAAAATGATTGAGACTGGCAACAAAACGTAAAACTTAAAACGTTAGAGCTCAAAAACGGCTTAACGAATTACTACGATACTTATATCAGTGTGTATCTTGAACATTTGGTTATCTGCTAGTGCTAAAAATTCAAATACACTACAGCTGATACG
The DNA here is from genome assembly GCA_030248175.1 of Microlaimidae sp. YZB2_3. NCBI lineage: Eukaryota > Metazoa > Nematoda > Chromadorea > Desmodorida > Microlaimidae > Microlaimidae sp. YZB2_3. Next base: position 10,822 of record JASAMX010034079.1, read on the forward strand.
ATGAAAAAAATCTGGACCTCAAAAAAGCAAAACTTTTTCATTAGTGAGCGCTAAGAAACGTCGCTGAGTATGCTGTTAAAACATACTTTTTCAAGTTCTTCCCGAAAATTTGAGTCAGACTGGACGGAATTTTTTATGACGGTTTGAATGCAGCCGATTTTTGTTTTTTTTAGTGTTTGTTCATGGTCCTATTTAGTGTTTCAACCAACGCAAGTCTAAGCTTTCTTGTGAACTAACAATTTTTTTTGGGCGGTGGGGTAACACTTCGGGGGTCTAGGGGGACCAAAGACAAGTGCCCCACCTGGATTTAAAATTTTTTTCCCGAACCCATATTATTATTACAATTTGTACATGACACGTCTTTTGATTTTATTTTTTGTGCAAAAAATCTAATAATTAGGTTTTTAAATGTCTAAAGGACGCATTAAAATTTGGAAGCATTCCAAGCAGTTATGGTGGCAGCATCAAATCTTTGATCTAAACTCTTTACCAAAAAATAAACCTAAAAGTGTACTTTATTTAAATTTCCAGATTATTTTGATAGAAACACATATTTTCAAAGTTCAAAGCTTATTACGAAAATGCCAAATCCTACAGCTGAAAAATGCTCTGTTAAGGGATTTGTTGCTTGCAATCAAGTTTCTTCGTTTATTAACACAAAAACATGGTTATAAATACTATGTCTTTTAACTTTTGCAAATATCCAAATGTAACTTTTTTAAGTAGTGGTGATGGTGTCGAAGATAAAATAAACATCTCTGATATAAGTACCGTAGTAATCCGTTCGGCAGTTAAAAAAAAACGTTTTTTTAACTTTAAAAGTTTTGTGTCTAAATCATTTTTGAACAGGCTTTTTTAGTTTTTTTTTCAGTAGCAACGATACTAGCTTGGCATAGCTAGAATATTGTTCTTTATCGAATTCAAATTATGAACAATATTAATCATATATTGTACTAACAAGGGTCAGCTTGTTTCAGTGCATTTTTAAATGCTTTAGCTGTGTCCTGCATTTACAAATAAATAAATAAATAAATTTAAATAAAAGTTTTAAATTCAGCAAACCAGGGAAAATAATAGTTTTACATTATGTAACTGCACTTGAATTTTTCCTAAGAAAATAAGGTGTGAAAAGTGTTACCTTGGAGTTTGTACTACTAGGGCCTGTTGCATAAAAGCTTTGTAAATTCTCATTTTACAAATCTCCGCCTATTTTTTGTAAAATACACGATAAAGGTTTTTCGACTTGTAATCCAGGGGGAGCATCTCTGTGCTGACTGGTCGCAGCCACTTAATTTCATCTCCGCTGACCGATCAATATTCGCCGTGTCGTATATCCTCTATCATGCAATTTACAAAAAATAGGCGGAGATTTGTAAAATAAAAATTTACAAATGTTTTTATGAAATAAGCCCCTGGACTTGCCGGGTATAGTTTGCAGTTCACGTACGACGTTAAATAAATAAAACCAATTTCAGGCAACATAAATAAATGTTTTGACAGTGATCGGAATGGGTGAACGAACACTGCGGTACTAAACTCTAGTGTGAAATTTCTAGCATTGTTACCCGTATTGAATAAAGTGTCTTAAATTATGGAGATAAGGAAATTTTTTCGACCTCTCATTTGACTTGTCTTGCAGCCTTCCGTTTGCATAATCTGCCTTGGAAAGATACTAAATTTCAGGCAATGCAACGACGACTGCGATGTCCCTGCTACAGATGCTAATACTGACAAAAATAACGCGTTTTATTTTGCATTAAAGGGGCACTGTCAAAAATCAAATTCTTTTATAGCCCAGAACGGAATTCTCTTTTAAGGTAGAACTTGACGACAGAACTTTTTGAATGACATCTTACTATACGTAGTTTGACCTGCTGATTCAATTTTTGACATTCATTTTTCTGTAAAAAATGTTATCGTCCACAATTATAAAATAACATCAATAAAATACATGTCAAAAATACAAAACATTAATAAAGTTTATTACCAAAAATATTCTATTTTTTTCATTTTCTATTTAGCGTATATTAAATAATAAAACATTTTTTTAATTAAAAAGCTAAAAATTTAAATAAAAAATTTTTCGGCGTTAAAAATATGGTCGAGCGACTACTCGAACCCGTGGATACAAGGATACGAGCGCGAAGTACTAACCACTCGGCTACTAGGTCAGCTGACATTTTCAATTAAAAGACACTTATAAAGGAATGGTTCAAAATGTAGTTTCTCGGCGTCAATTAAAAAAAATTAAACGAAAATTAAAAAAAATTGATTCGTTATTTTAAAACGAAAGTTTGGAAATAATTAGATATAGGCTTTTACCATTTTTTTAATTATAAACGATTAAAAAAGGATTTCAGGATTTTTTACTATATATATATTTGTAAAAAAGTCTTTTTTGCAATTTAAAAAAAATCCTGAGATCATTTTGAACCCGAACCACCTCTGAAAGTTGCCCCCTATATTACCCTAATTTTTTATAAAATTGCGCCCAAAATTAACGAATCAATTTTTTTTAAAAGGCCTTATTGTGGTTTTCAGAGGTAGAATCCATGGACATCTGTTGCGAACTGGACAGAATCAATTTTTTAAAAAGGCCTTATTGTGGTTTTCAGAGGTAGAATCCATGGACATCTGTTGCGAACTGGACAAACTTTTCGGTGATGTTTTTATAACCACTGGATAGCACAGAATCTTAACTTTTTATAGCACCCCACTTTTATGGGCCAAAAATTAATATTTATGATGATATGCGACTTGTAGTCCAAGTGTTCAAAACTGTGAAGTTCTACCTTAAAACAAAACTTATTTACTTCAAGTTTTATTTTCACTTTTCAAGACAAGTCCACAAAGTTTCCAAATTTCAGCTCAATCGATTTAGTTAGTATTAAAGGAGTAGTATGATCCCAAAGATATGGGAATATGATTTACATTACTTTGTGAAAAAATCAAAAATGTTTTAATTTTATTGAAACTGAACAAAATTTCAAAATAAGCAATAAAAGCAATAAAATAGCTACCTCAATTTAAAACTCAACAACCATTAAATATCAGCGTATGTGTTTTCTGTTGCAAAAAAAACACGAAAATTTGATTGTTTTCGTGTTGAATTCACTCAGTGTCAATTTCCATAATAATAAAAATTGGAATCATTTTTTTTTCACGAAAAACCTCCGTTATTCAAATAATATCCTTGTAAATTTTTAACACATCGCACCTATATAAAAACGTAATCACATATCAAAATATCGATAAAAAAAAATTCGAAAATACTACAAATCCGTGTGAGTATGCTTTGTTGGGGAGGGGGGCGTGTCGTGTATGTCATCGGAGTCCTTTAGCCAATCAACGTGTACCTTGTACGGATCATTCTCCCAGTGTTTATGGAAAGATATCGGGGGCTGCCTTCGCAGATAATCGATGGCGTAATCGTCAGGCCTGGCCTAAACTACGACGAAACCAAGTATATTGACGAATTTTTTTATTATAACTGATGGTTAATAGTTTTTTTCTTATATAAAAAATGAATTTCGCCCTTGCAGTTTTTCAAAAATAAAAAAGGGATAAAAACTCCCGCAACGAAAATATTTTTAAAAAAAATATTACAAAATAAATTTATCGAAAATGCAAAGTTATAAAAAATACAATAGCGGCTAAGTTTCTTTGCTGGGAGGGGTTAAAATCTGAGTAGGCTAACAAATTTTCACTACATCGTTTGTTTTATGAAAAATACTTCACTCGTAACGTAATTTTTTTTAAAAAAAAGTAAACATCCACTCATTTGCGGTCACAAACAGGACTTTTTCCAACATTTTAAGGGTTTTTTGGCGTAAAACACTTATTTTGCCCAAAATTTCAGATTAAAAATAGCTAAAAATCATTCTGAAGACATTTCTTTAATATTATACTAAAATTAGGGGGTTTAAGCCCATAAGTGGGCAAGTGGAGGTTACCAACAGCCCAAAGTCCCCTAAAACAACAACAACAACACCAAAACCACCCCTAAAATTTAAAGGTATCCCAGCAACTATCTTCCTAAAAGTTGGGTAAGGCTACTAAAAACAATAACCCAGTACTAAAAATGGACTATTAGGGGTATACTCTCACAAAATAAGACACCTTCCCCCAAACTTGGGGGTGGGATATACTTACTACCCTCGAAAAATCCGGTAGGCTGTTTACTAGTGATGTTCCGATTCCGGGTTCCGGGCAAAATTTGGAATTCCGTTTCCGGTTCCGGTGTTCCGGAAGTTTCGCAGTTTTATAGACAGTTCCGGTTCCGAGTTCCGGATGTTCCGGGCAAAATTTGGAATCCGGTTCCGTATTTTTGGAAAATTTCAATTCCAGTTCCTGTTCCGGGTGTTCCGCACTCCGTAGTTTTGCCCATCACTACTGTTTACCTATTGTTAAGCCCCAGTGTCTATGTGTGACTCTTATCACCCACCTGGTGCAGGGCCGCGGAATGGAGCACGGGTACATCCACATTTCTGGCGCACATCCCGATTATCATATCGTCCGGAGAGTCGATGCTGGGACACTCGCAAGAGTCCAGGAGAGACCTGACGGCCGCCCGTGTGAATATCATACTAGATAAAAAACGATCACGAATAATAAAGTAATTAATTATACTTTTAACTAGTTATGTTAATGTTTCATTCAATTTTTTAGTTATTTTGAAGTCTGTACCTATCTGTAGATTAAATTTGTTTTTCTTTGACAATTTGAATTAATAAAAAAAGATAATCAGTAATGAAATACAGTAAAAGCTAAATTAGTACACCAACTAAGGGACTGATGGTTTTTGATTTAACTTATAGCAAAAGCAGCAAAATTCAAAAAACCATCACTCACCCGTAATCAGCTGGCCATTACACGTTCACCCCGGCTTAAAATAGGTAGCTGCTTGAATATTTGAAAAGATAATTAATATTAATGCCTAAATTAGTGAAGTTTGTCTTTAATCGAAATTAAAGATTTTAAAATTTGGTAAGAGATATTAGTCAACCACTAGTGAAAAAAATTGGTACAAATGATAAGTTTAAAACACAAAAATAACCAGTTTAAAACAAAAACCTAAAATTTTTTGTCAAAGTTACAAAGTCAAATTTTTTGGACTTCGAATTTAATGATTTTTTTAACCTTACCATTGCCCCCGGAAACCAACAATTATTTTCGTCAAAATATCTTCAGCTATTCAGGAGATATAACCAGACCTGTGCACTGCCCCCCCGGGTTTAAACGGGGGGCAATTCCAAAATGGGGGGGGGGGGGGGATTTTAAGGGGAGAAACGGGGGGGGGGGGGGGGGCGGGGGGAAAGAAAAAAAAAACAGAAAGAGAAGAAAAGAGAGAGAAAGAGAAAAAGAGACACAAAAAAACAAAAAAAAAAAAAAAAAAAAACAACACAACAAAGCCCCAGCTCTCGGGGGGGCGAGGACGACCCAACCCGAGACGAGGCTCCCCCTTACCCCCCCCCCCCCCAGAAATAGGGTTTTTGTTGATTTTGTACTTCAAAGACTGCTGCATTTTGTGCACATATAACAACGAATTGATGAAACATTTTATTTGGCATAGGTCCTAGCTAGTTTGCACCATCACCCATTGTCTCTGTACTCTGTAACTCGCATTTACAAGGTGTCACATTTTTTAAACATCAACACAACGGGAGTTGTTACGCAAAACACAACGTACCCGGAACCGCCGGTTGGATAATCGTAGCCCCGATCCCCGGAAGCGGAGAATCCGTACCCGTAGCGCTCTCCCAGTATTATCGGCTTCGTGGTGTCGTAGCAGCGGAGGAGATCCAACAGCCTTTGGGGACTAAAACAATAAAGTCCAGAAAAAATAACAAAAAACGCTAAATCGTTACGACTAGATGTTTCCCGAAGCTCTGTGCTCCGGAGCTACGCCTTATTTTTATACTAATTTCATAAATAATTAAAGAGTGATGGTATAGATAATTTTGCCAAAATTTTTTGTTACCTAAGTTTTTTGCAAACCTTATTTAAACCAAAAAAATCCCACAAATGCAGCTAGAAAAGTTTTAAACAAGCTTCAAATTGCTCATTTAAGGGGCGAAGTTCCGGAACTCAACCTCTTCAAATGGACGGAGCTTCGGAGCATGATACTGGAGGGTACGAACTAGTGGTGTAAAAAATATTGATTTTGGATTATTTTAAGTAAAAGTAATTTGAAAAATCAATTCTAAAGTTCTAAAGCTTTAGCTTGGACTTTAGCTTTTGAACTTTTAGTTTTAAAGTTCTAAAGCTCCGTTCTAAAGTTTTTTGCTATTTTTATGTATAAATTATCATGTTAATAAGTTTTTTGGTCAAAATAAATAGTTTTAGCGTGTTAGCGGCTTAAACCTTTCTTTTCCCTTTTACTTTACACAAGCCCCTTGGCGACCTGCCTTAATAACACTTTTTCTAAATTAATTTAAGGGGGGGCCTTATTCCGCCTTTTCCTTTTTCCCAGACCTTTCCCTGTGGCCCCATTCTCCTTTTGACCCCTAAGCCTTAACACCGCGTTGCCCCAAAGTTCCCCCCCAATTAATTAAATCAGTTTTTAAAATGAATTCTTTTGCCATTTACTTTACACAACAAGCTCGAAAATAGATTAAATTTTACCGGGACAGTTTATCTTTAAACCAATTATTGAAATTACTAAATGCCCTTTTAAAAAGAACAATAAATTTTACAATTTTAAATAATTCATAACATAACAAATAAAAAGCTCACGACAGTCATCTACATATAATTAGCTCTCATTTGTGCTCAACGCGTTCCGTCCGGTCCAGTAGTCAACAAAAATTCCCTATTCGGAAAAGTGCCAACAGTAAATCCCCGAAACGTAAAATCAAAAGTATTTGAAATTTAAAACGTCGAGTAAGAGTAAAAGTAATTGAAATTTCAAAAGTCGAGTAAAAGTAAAAGTAATCCAAAATCCGTTACTTTTATTACTTTAAGTAAAAGTAAAAGTAAATTTTTACAACACTAGTATGAACATCACTAGTTTCGACACTGACGACTATTGCTGAACAGAAATGGGGGGTTGTACGTACCCTTTTAAAATTTCGAATATACTGAGACGGAGACCCATAGGTGGGCAGCCTCTCGGATTTTGGGGGCGGTATACCCGACCCCCAAAAGAGGGGGGGAGGTGTCCCGAAATTTTTTTTGAGGTATAGGCCAAATGCCCCATTTTTAGCGTTTTTAGTACTGGGACCCCCCAAATGTTGGGGGGGGGTGTCGGCTATAGTCGGGATTTTTTTTGGGGGTATAACCCCCCTGCCTAGTTCTGCTGAGACCCCTCTAAAATTTTGAGATACCCAAACTTTTCTTCTGTACGAAAACTTTAGAGCTTCCAGCAATAAACCTTAAAAATATTCCTTTCCTCTAAAATTTTAAGGTTCATGGTGTTGTAGCAGCGGAAGAGATCCAGCAGCCTTTGGGGACTAAAACCATAAAGTCCAGAGAAAAATAAACACACCACGTTTGCTCGTTATGTGACGGTACCAGAAGTAAGCAAGGGGAGATAGTGGCTGGTGGTGGTGTTATATCCTAAAAATCTCAAAACAGTACACTTCTCGGCCTAAAATTTAAGGTATTCCGAATACTCGTCCTCTAAAATTTGAGTCCAAGCCATAGGTAGACAGTTGTCTTTAAATTTGAGGAGTACACCTATACTTGACTCCACACATTTGAAGGAGAGTGTCCATAGATGAACACGGTCAAAAAGCTAGGGGGGGTGTCTACCCCGGGTAAATGAAATTTCAAAATCTGGGAGGGGGGGGGGGGAACCTAGGGGGGGTCGAACCCCCCCCCAGCTTTGTAGGGGGGGGTCGACCCGGGGTGGAAAATTTTGAAACCTAGAGGGGGGTCAGGTGGGGTCCGGTGTCCAAAGCAAAACAGTTTTAAACCATAATAACTTTAATAATTGTTCTTTTTATAGGATAATACTACATTTTATTGAATAAAAAGCTATATTTAGGTATAAAAAGGGTGTAAAAACATGAATTTGTTTTGGAAGGGAATTTAGTATAAAAGAAGTACTTAAAATTTTCTTGAGAGGGGAGGGGGGGGGTCAGATTTCAAAATCTAGAGGGGGGTCAGGGGTAAAAAATTTGAAAATTTGGGGGGAGGGGGGGCCCTGGATTTTTTTCTAGGGGGGGGGCCCAAATCTTCGAGGCTAGGGGGGTGGACCCCACCCTACCCCCCTTGTTCATCTATGAGAGTGTCCCAAAAAAATTGTTTGAGGTATCTCTAAATACTCCACTTTTTGTACTGGGGTCTTTTTTAGGGAGGTATAACCCTCCCACCATTCTTCCCTGTTCACTTGTGATTCCACCTTCAGTCCCATCCCAGTTAGCATTAAACACGCCAAAAGTAAATTTTTGGAGAAATAAAACCACACCCCTAAATTATTAACCCAATCCAATGGAAAATCTTAAGGGTTCCCAGCTCCTCTCCTACACTATGCTCAGACCTATGCACTGCCTCCCCCCATAGATGTTTTTGGGGGGGGACAGAGGGGTGCACCCCCCCCCCCTAGAGCCAAAATTTTGGACCCCCCCAGGAAAAAATCAAGGGGCCCCCCCTCCCCCCCCCCCAAGCTCGAGAGCGGTCCGACCTACCCCCCCCCCTAGCGAAGCTGACCCCCCGCCCCCCCCCTCCCGACCAATTTTGAAGTATACTTTTTTATTTACTGTCAAAAACACGTTTTTTTAGTTAAAAACAGTGTTTAAATACACTTTTTAGGCCTAAATAGGCTGTTTTATTACATAAAATTCAATATTAGACCTAAAAACACTTAAATTATTGAGTTAAAAAATTTTGCTAAAAAATTGGACCCCCCTGACCCCCCCCTAAATTTGAAATCTCGCACCCGGGGTCGACCTCGACCCCCCCTAAAAAGCCAGGAGGGTCCCGACCCCCCTGGACCCCCGCCAAAAAAAAATTTTGGCCTTCCACCCGATGGCGGACCCCCCCCCTAGCGGACCCGACCAAAAACATCTATGCCTCCCCCAGGGGGTTTTAATGGGGGAGGGGGCAATTCCAAAACAGAGGGGGGCACGGGGGGCAACTTTTTTGAAACGGGGAGCAATAAAACGGTGGGGAGCAAGCAGGGGAGAAAGAAAAAAAGAGAAAAAAAGAGAAAAAACGAAGTAAAAAGGGAAAAAAGGGACAAAAAAAGCGAAAGGTAAAAATAGGTCCAAAATGGCTTAAAATGCATTGAAATAGGCTGAAAACTGCAAAAATTTCGTGTCAAAATAGGTCAAAAATAGCACCATAATTTTTGAGTACTTTTTCATTTTTGGGCGTGGGGGGCATTTCCAGACGGTGCACAGGTCTGCTATACCACTTTTCAATTTTCAAATAAATTCCTCCCCTCTTTTTCAACCAACTGAGTATAAATTCGGATGTATGTTTAAATATTACAAACTCGAAAAACATTTCAGGTGTACAATTTTATATCGAATAATTTTGTTTTAATTTGTGAAAGTTTTAACATTTTAGTCCTAAGAATCTTAAATAGTAAATTTAAAACAGCTTAGCTTAGAAACCACTGGACTCCCTTTATCTCGTTTTGCTTTTCTTCTGGATTTTAAATTTAAAATTAAGGGTTTATATCCCCTAATATTAGAGGGTCTTACTTAGCACTAAAAACACTATAATATAGTGTCTTAGGATTACCCCTAAAAATGTTCCGGTTTGTTTCAGAGTGTTTGTGTTTCAGTGGATTGGATATCCAGCATTTATGACTGAGGACAACCTTATTAAGGGATTAAAGGAAAGGGTATATGTGATGATTATTATCGTAACTAATAGAATTGTTCTAGATTGATTGTCTGTTTTAAAACGCATACCTTTCTCCCCCTCCCACAATGACCTGTACTGTCCACCTATAGAGATACATTGAGGCGAGTATAATAAAGTCAATCCCACCCGTACTTACTGAGTATGAATAACCACCTGAGTAAAGTGTCGTCGTCAGCTATGACCAACCAATTGATCTTGCGCCAACTATCAGAATCCCTGAAGCGTTTCATGATTCGTAGAGTTTTACCGCAGTGACCTAAACGCTATTATTTAATTAAACAAAATGCTTCAAACCAGTGGCGTGCCCAGGGGGGGAGGGGGCGCCCCCCCCCCCGAAATCCGGTGAAGCCGAATTTTTTTGTAGGGGGAACCCTTACTTTTTTTAAATTTTGGGAGAGAAAAATTTTTTTCTTTAATATTAATACAGAAACTTTCCTGATGCCTTCCAAAAGCATACTAATAGTAAAAAACTAAAATAAAAAATTTGTAATAAGTATCATCTGGAATTAAAATTTCTATGGTATTTTAGCGCCTCAAATTAAAAATTTTCCCCCGGGGGGCATTCCGCCCCCGGACCCCCCTGCCAAGGGGCTCCGTCCCTTGACCCCGCTGGGGGGTTCTCGCCCTCCAGATTCTCCAAATCTGGGGGTCTGCCACCCCTTCAGGGTTAGTATTTACCCCCGCCTCAGACCGCCCTCCCCGTGAATGCTCCAAATTAAATCCGTGGAACGCCACTGCTTTAAACAAGCTTTTTTATTTAAAACTAAATACAGTACTTATCTGCAGCAATAGATTTTGATAAACCATTGTGGTTTCGTCTACAAAAAATAACAAAATTATGCATTTCTAAAGGGTTTTAACTGACTTTTTACTAACCTATTAATTTATGCAATAAAAATATTTACTATTAATACCTCTTTCCGTATTTTCTACGTTTAATACTACAGTGGGAATGTAGTTGTCTTGTTTATCGCTGAAATATTCGATGTTTCTAGCATCTTTGCCCCAGGTTCGCTTTAAAACCACGACTAAAACAAAAAATATGGAAAACCATTCAGAGTTTTTGTTAAGTTTTTTTTTCGTTTAATTTAAACAGGTTTCTTAAAAATATTTTATAATCTTGAAATTTAATCTTACTATAATTTGCTTATCAAAAACATTATTTTTTAATATATATTATTGCGTTAAGATTTAAGAACTTGATTTTATTTTAGCAATAATTAAATTAGTTAAGATATTAAGTTTATATTTTACTCAATATAAACAAATAAACATAACGATTAGAAAACTACAATCTATAAGCTTGTTTACCACACAATCATAATCTGCATTATAAGTTAAAGTCGGGTGTGGTGAATGTGAAATTTTCATCTTTATAATTATGAAAAATTATGGGTTCAAAACAATTTTTTTTAAGTTGGAGTCTTCCAAAGTTTTTTCTGGTACGCGGAAATATTTTGGCGACCAAACCATTTTTGTTTAAAAATCTTTTTAAGCTATTGCTTGCTATTTATACTCGTAATCGTAAACCCGAAAATTTAAGTTTAAAAGGGTGAACAGTTTTTAAAAAAAGTAACTTAATTAGGGAATAATTAGCCCTATATTAAGTGCTTTTGAAGTAGTGATATTGCTAACTCTAATAATGATTCTTCGGGGCCCTGGCCATTTAAATCAGAGGGAGCCATGAAGCTCTGCCTTTAAATGAGTAAAGCTGGAAATAAAATTTTTAAAAGTAAAAAGTTACAATAATTATTATGTTAATAACCGCCTTTTTAGAATTAATTTTCATTTACGTGTTTTATTAAGTAATTTAAGTGTTGAAATTATTATTATTATTTGTTCAAAAATAAACATGAACTCCGGAGCATACATGGACAGGTTGATCCGGAGTGAGGGGGGTTAAACCCCAAATTAGGAGGGGAATTAAAATCCGAGAAACGCAAAATACCCATATTGTTTTTTTTGGAGTGCATTTTACCCATATCGCTTTTCGATTTTAAAGAAAAAAATAGGTAAAAAACGCTAATTTTAGGTCAAAAAGCCTTTTTTATTGCATTTTTGAGTATTTTACTGTGTAAAACATTCATTTTGACCTCAAAACTTAAGTTTGGAGGCAGTTAACATTTATTTTAAACACATTTTTTTTCTTCATTTTTCCAAAATTGGGGGGGTTAACCTTTTCACCCCCCCCCACTACTGAATGGGGGGTTAAACTCCCCCTTCTCAGAATTTGGGGGGTTAACCCCCAAACCCCCCTCCCGTGCCCATGTATGCTCCAGAGGTCTAAAAGGTGTTAATCCGACAGAAAAATATCGATTAGCTCACCCCTGGATTTGTGATACTGGTGAAAGGTTTTTACGGCGAAATACACCTGTTCCATATCCAGTGGTGGCCGGTCGGTGCAGTCGGTTGGTCGGAGTTGACCGACGCAAGAGTCATCGTACGGCTTGACCGTGCAAAAGCGGTCGCCGGCCTCCTCCAGACCGATACCCCGTCCGTCCTGCCACATCAGCATGGCTAGCTGGAAGGAAATAACTAAAATTATTAGCGCCGAAAATAATTTTAGCAAAAATGCGGTGCAGTGCAAAAAACTGAGGTTTGTAATAAGAGTTGTTCACGGAAGTGGGAGATTCCGTTTTGGAAGCTTCGTAATTCTTCCGTATTTCGGTGCTAATTTTAAAATAATTCCAAGTTGTTATATATTTTTTAAATTTATAAATTAAATTATTTTCGTAACTTTTTTTTCAAAATTTGTGCCGTTAAAACAAGATAAAAATCAAATCAAATAATAATAAGTAACTGAAAAATTTCCATATTTTATTCCACTTATTTTATACTTAGAAAAATACTAAAAATTATGCCTACCGCTAGCCAAATGGGACGATATAAATTAATAGCAGAAGGGGAGGATGATAAAGGTATCAAAACTCCGCCACTGTGTATACAGTGCCTGTCCCAAGCCAGGATAAAGGAGGAGGGTTACAGAGGAACTTGTGGCAGTTTCTCTGTAAATTTTTTCTACGCGGGATGCCTGCAGCCAGCATTATCTTCATCGATAATGTCGTCGTTAAACGGCTAGGAGAAAAGCGTGACGGAAGTCCCTGCACTACGATTGCTGACAAGTCTGTCGCAGTTCTGCCGCTCCTAATGAAGATCATGGATCCGAAGGATAATTGGAACAATTTCCTAGCAGCCAAAGGAACAGCGAAGAATGGACTTAACGGAAGCAAAAACCTCTGCCACAAGAGCAAACAGAAGAATAAAGGTATCAATAAAATTCAAACATGTTGTAATATTATTAAGTAACGTATTAATCAACTTGTTTCTATAAAACTGTTTTTTTTTTTTGAAAATATTAAACACGAAAGGAATTTTTATAAAAATAATAATTGCCGATAATTTTAGATGCTTTTTTCAAAACCAAAAGGCAAATGTAAAACTCTAATTTAGTTTTTCCTAAAATAGTTAAAAAATCGAGTCATTGTATTCTCAAATAGAAATGGTACACTGGCTATTTAAAAAAACGCTTGATAAAATCAAGTTTTAGCGAAAATCTGGCTCAAGGTTTATTGGGACGTAAAATTAATTCGAAATTAGCGATTTTCGCCGCACGGTAAACATTAATTGCAGTATCAATTTTGCTTGCTTTGTTTATGAGATTTGATCTGAAATTAGCAAGAAAAACAAACCCCACATATTTTAAAACCACTTCCAAAGAAATTTTACATAATATGAATATTTCATCTCAGATTAATGACGATATAATCTAAGATTAATAATGTTAATCTTAGATTAATTACGTTAAGCTAGATTATAAAAAAATACTGCTGGTATGTTCACGGTGTGGGTGTAGCGAAAATCGCTAATCTTAGGATCTTTTATCAGAGCTGTGCACGGTCTAGAAATGCCCCCGGTTTATTAGAAGATTTGCTCCTCCCCCGCCCAAAAATAAAAAAAGTACCCTAAAATTATGGTCTCAGCCATCATCGCGAATTTTTTGCAGTTTTTAGACTATTTCAATCATAGATGAGAACGGTCGCGGAAGCTAGGAGGGGTGGTTACCCGAGGTAAATAGAATTTTGAATTCTAGGAGGGGAGTCCCAGGGGGGTCCGGACCCCCATAGCTTTTTAGGGGGGGTCGACCTGGGGTGCGAAATTTTGAAATCTAGAGGGGGGTCAGGTGGGGTCCGGTGTCCAAAGCAAAACAGTTTTAAACCATAATAACTTTAATAATTGTTCTTTTTATAGGATAATACTACATTTTATTGAATAAAAAGCGATATTCTGGTATAAAAAGGGTGTAAAAGCATGAATATGTGATGAAAATTCACGTTTTTGTAAGAAAATTTAGTATAAAAAAAGTACCTAAAAATTTCCCGAGGGGGAGGGGGGTGGTCAGATTTCAAATTTTAGAGGGGGGTCAGGGGTAAAAAATTCGGAAATTTGGGGGGAGGGGGCCCCCTAGATTTTCGTCTGGGGAAGGTTCCCAAAATTTCAAGGCTAAGGGGGGTGGACCCCACCCTGCCCCTCTTTCTTATCTATGATTTCAATGCATTTTAAGCCATTTTAGACCTATTTTTACCTTATTTAGGCTTTTTTTGTCCCTTTTCCCTTTTTCCCCCAACTTGCCCTCACGTTTCAAAAAAGTTGCCTCCCGTTTCCCTCCCATTTTGGAATTGTCCCCCTCCGTTTAAACCCCCCCCCCGGGGAGGCAGAGCACAGGTCTGCTTTATGGTCAATTAAACTTTAAGCATGCCATCCCTGATCCTCGAAAAGAGTACAAAATGATTTTATAACAAAATAAAAAAAAACATACAAACATACCTCATGTTTAGGATCAATTGTAAAATCTGATCTTGTTTTTGACCCCACTTGTTCATTTAAACTGAAATAAAACACAAAAAATTACAACACAACATAAACTGTAGTTTTGGTTTTAAAAAATGTAAACAATATTCGGTAATTAAAAGCGGAAAAAAAGGCAGCAACAATCACAAATTTTACATTGCACATTACATAGTATCATAGGTGGACAGGTGGGATGGTTAGAGGTTAGAGGGTTATACTTCCACCAAAAATCTGGAAACTGCGTTCCCTCAAGATTTGGGGGTACCCAGACACCCGCCTCCAAAAATTTGAAGGGTCTTTGTACAGGGTTTCCAGCGCCTTAGGCAAAGTGCTCTCCCTGTCTTCTCTGACCAATTTTCCAAAATTTGGCATATTCTCCCTGACTTTTTGCAAAGCTCTCCCTGACTTTTTAAAGAAACTTTTTAAGCATACTTAGAAACTTTTCATAACATGCAATATCTAACTTTGGGATTGCACTCTTTTGTTAATTTTTAAGAGTGTATTTATTGCTTTAGTTAAAATCTATGCATAAATTAACAGTAAATTATATATTTGATTAAACAAGGCTTGAATTAAATTAAGTTTTAGACAACAGAACACAACACACAGAATTTTATTTTTTAAAAATAAAAGAAACACTATATAAGTATAACTATAACATTGATAAATTTTAATTCTTTTTTATTTTAGCAATGAGATCATTTATTTTAGAGTCAATGGCCTGCTGTTCTTCACTTATTCTTCTTTTTTGGGCGTTAGCCTCTTTAAGTTCTTTCAACTGCATTTTAAGTTTGGCTTGTTTTTTCTTTTCTTTGTTTTCCTCTTTTTTTGTGTTTTTTAAATAAGTTTTGTATGCACTGTGTGCGCTATGGCATTGAACTAGTAGTTTACGGTTTACATCAAGATTAAGATGCCCACCCTTCGCTTGAATATGGTCATATACAATTCTTTGCGCTATTAAAGACTTTTCAGAAAGATTTTCAACTAGGATCGATTCATTAACAGAGAAACCAGGTTCAACAGACGCATTTCCATGTGATAATAAGAGCATCATCTAGAAGAGACGAATTTAATTTAGAAGAGGCGAAAAACACATATGCAAAAAAACCCCACAACCCCCACGACCTGTGCACTGCCCCCCCCGGGTTAAAACGGGGGGGCAATTCCAAAATGGGGGGACAACTTTTTTGAAACGGGGGGGACAATAAAACGGGGTGGCAAGCAGGGCTGAAAAAAAGAGAAAAAAAAAGAAGAAAAAGGGAAAAGGGGAAAAAGGGACAAAAAAAGCTAAAATAAGGTAAAAATAGGTCTAAAATGGCTTAAAATACATTGAAATAGGCTAAAAACTGCAAAAAAATCGCGTTGATGGCGTCGTCATAGGTCAAAAATGGCGTCATAATTTTAGGGCACTTTTCCTTTTTTGGCGGGGGAGGGGGCAATAAAACGGGGGGGGACATTTCCAGACCATGCACAGGTTGGCATTAATTTTAGTTTGTAGCAAAAACAAAATAAAAACATTAATAAAAAAGTCACGGTTCCTCCGTTGTTCAAAAAGTCCAACAAAACATCAAAATGTTCCATTTTCAGCGATATTAAAGCGTTTTTTTTAGTTATTTTACTTGATCTAGATCAATCAGAATCCTTTAAAAAAACGAAAAAAAATACCACTTAAAATTGAAATTTCGGCTGGTTGGTTTTTGGACATCAAGGACAAAATATAAAACTTGTTTTATAAGTGATTAAACTTAAACTAAGTGCTAAAATAAAACAAACATAGCAAAAAAGCAAAGCTCCTAGTCCGTCGTAGGGCATCAGATAATTAAACATAATAAAAATGCTAATTACCTTCGCAATAATAATTTCAATGATAAAAAACAATATAACAGGTTGTTGAAAAATATTATTGTAAAAAAATAAAATATTGTTGTCAAACAGCAATGCTAACTGCTTATCTTTTTCAAATTTAATTTATTTTCTGATGTCTATACACTCGACTCAGACATAGCTCTAATTACAAAAATATAAACGCATAGGTGCGTAAACTTTAGGATTTTTTGGAGTTCATTTATATTTTTATATTTTGATTCGTTTTGATCATAAAAAGAAACTTAAACGCTTTTAATTTAAATAATTTTAGAAACCCATTCGTTTTGCTCACTTATGCGTATATAATGCTAATATGACTATCAAACGCTAAAAAAGCAAGGACAAACTTTTAAAAATATTTAAAAATAATAAACCCAAAAAAAAATAATAAAAGCGATAAAAATGAAGCTATTATTGAACTGTGGAAAAAGCAGAAACGAAACTTGAAGAGTATATATCTGCGGCAATGTACCTAAAATAAATAAAAAAAATAGATCTTTACACAAATTTGGGAATAATTTTCTACATTATTTACCGTTGAATAAGATATTTTGAAACCGAAGAGATTTAAGTGCTTGAGTTATAAGCCTGCTTAAGCACTAATAATAATAAGTTCCTATTTCAATTATTGTCAAAATAAAAATAATCATTTTCATTAAAAACGCTTATAATATAATTACTTCATGCCGTACTTCGCGCCGTAGGCGCGAAATTTTGAAAAAAATTTTTCAAACTTATAAAATATATCATACATTTTAATGTTTCCAAAACGTAAAATTCTCCCTGACTTGTCAGAGCTCTCCCTGTCTTCTCCCTGACTCCCTGACCATTTTTGCTCTCCCTGTCCTCTCCCTGACTTCCCTGACTTCCCTGACTCGCTGGAAGCCCTGT
>JASAMX010034080.1:0-23546 GCA_030248175.1 Microlaimidae sp. YZB2_3
GTGTTAGAAAATTGGCTTATTTTTAAACCACAAAAGAACTAGCACAAAAGTAACTGGACTAATGTTTCTAACAAGGCGTTTTTGCAAAAGTTTTTTGTTTTTGTTATTCTACATTATCAACATTTTCATACAAAAAGTGAATTTTTTGTGATTTTCCTAATTTTTACTTTGTGTTTAAACTGCATCAAATTTAGAACGAAGCAATATATAACCTTAAAATATCTTCTATTTAAAGCTCAAAATTGTTAATTTTCATGTTTTGATATTTTCTTCAAGATCATTTCGCAATGCATTTAATTAACTGTGCATTTTAGGATTCCGTTAATTTCGGCCACCTGAAAATTTAGGTGAAAGAACCTCCCGTTTTTTGCGGTTTTTAAATATCATTGTACTACCGTATTTATAAAGAATTTTTTTTGCTGTTCGAATTTTCTGTTTTGACGTTTTTTAAGCCAAAAATAAAAATTGAACAAAAAATACAAATTATTAAAACTTGTTTTTTTAAGGTTTTGACATAATTATTTAAAGTCTTGCTAATAACTATAAAAGTTCGCAAAAGGGAAAAATTAAGTTATATGTACCAAGAACAATACCTAAGGGTAAATTTGCAACCTTTAGGAATTTTTATTGTTTGTTTAATAGTTATGGCCAGTTTTTTGTAGGTGGCCGACAATGGATGCGCCTAAACTTCGGCCACTTTAAAAAAAAAAGTTTAAACCTTCACTGATTTTCAAGTGTAACAGAAATATTCAAATTTTGCACTGTAATAACAATATAGGTATTGTTTAATTTTTAGGCTTAAATTTGGTCTTATTGATAAAAAGCCAAACAAAAACTTATTCAAAAAAATAAAAGAAGGTGGCCGAAATTAAGTCAGTTACCCTAAGTAAAAAAACAATTTTCGTACAATGAATTTTTTATGACGCAACGCAGTATCGTAAAAGCTTTAAAATGAGCTAGCAAACATGAAAATCAGACCATACAGTGAAAAGTTACATTGGACAAACGAAAAAGTGCCGAAATTAAATGCACTACCCTATTATCTGATTCAGAAAAATAAAACTCATATGTGGCCACCGGTTCGAATGGGAAAATTAAAACACTTTTAAATGTTTTAAAGCCATTCTTAACGGCCGCCGGTTACAAGACAAGACTTGAACTAGTTTCACTTCATATATACTCACAAGTGTAATACTGTCGGGGCCGCACGAGTTTCTGCGTGTTGGACAGTATTAAACCAACACGGGAAACTCGTGCGGCCCGGACAGTATTAAACTTGTGAGTATATATGAAGTGAAATTAAGTCAATAAATGGCTATTATAATAGCTTCCTCTCCATTTTAACTCGCCGAATTAAAATGACTACTATGCCATTATAGTGGAGAGTGTCATTTAAATGGAGAGGCTCATTATAAAGGCCACCTTTTCTGTACTTTTTTTATATAGGAGTTGCACATTTTTCGGTATATTATATATAAACTAACAAACTTCGAGACAAAGGAGTTTATGAAAGTTCATGAAAGGAGTTCACTAAAGGCAAACCAAACGTAGCTGCAACAGTGTGTTCACGTGTTCATTAAACAACTATTTTCTTTTTTATGTCACAAAATAAGAATTATTCCTCGACTACCATCTAAAGTTGATTTCTACTTCAAATGTTTCAGTTTCTGAATTCTTATTGGCTGATACGAGTGACGTCAAATTCTCGTGCTTTGAGTGGTTACTTAATGGGGGGCATTTTTCATTCAAACGAACAACTGTTGCTGCCACGTTGGGTTTACTTTTAGTTTTGCAGCTCGAGAAGTTGACATTTGTTACAAAATCGTAAAATTTGTGTTTAATGCCAAAACCGGCAAGTGGAGGAAAATGGATTTTTTTTCTAATGAGTCAGAACTAAACTCCTAAAGGAAATGGGAACATTTTGTAAAACTGGATCCCAAAATTTTTCGAAATGTAAATATTTTAATGTCAGAAACTTAGTTAGTGTTGAAAATCGAAATTTAATTCATGATCTATTGCTAACTGAAAATTTTGGTACATTTTTAACTATATTGAAACCTGGCTTTTAGATGAAATTACTAATTTGATGTTGAATTTTGAGGGTGCGTACAATATTTTTTGAGAAATTATTAATTCGATGTTAGATTTTGAGGGTTTTTACAATTTTTTTTCGAAAGAACCGAATAAATAAAACCGAGGGGTGGGGGTTAGAATTTTTGCCAAAAACATATTAAAACAAAAATTGTATGTAAAAAATTACATGTATAGCATATAAGGTTATGAAATCTTGTATTTATGATGAATTTTTTCGATACCTTAAACGTTATGGTTTAATAAAAAAATCTCAACATGGATTTTTGCGCAGAAATTCAACTTGTTTGCAGTTGCTTGAATCATTTGCTGATTGACAGAGAGCTCTTGAAAACAACGAAATAATTGATACAATATATATCAAAAACTTTTAACCAAACTTTTTTTTATGAAATTATTGGTGACTTACATGCTTGGATTATCGCTTTTTTTGTTAATCGTAAGCTAAAAGTCATAATTAAGCAAAGTTCGTCCAGGGTGATGTTTCATAAAAGTTACAAACACGCCCTTTCTTTGTAAAAGTCCTTTCTTTTTTGCAGAGTCCTTACAAAAAAGGAAAATGCAATACACTTTGCAAAAAACTTAAAAAAAAAAACGAAAATTTGCATGAATATTTCTGGCATAAATCCCTATGCTTTAACATTGGATTTCATTTCTTTGTTAACATCCACAAAGAATTAAATGTTGGTAACATTTATAAAGCAGCGCACAGCTTTATAAAAGTAATATCAGGGGCACCTCAAGGTTCCGTACTTGGTCCCTTGTTGTCTTACCTATATATTAATGATCTTTTTGATTAAGTTTTAACTATTAAGTGCAAAATCTTTGCTGAAGATGTAAAGTTGTATCAAATTTGAATAAAAATGAAAGTAATTATCCTCTGCAGCAATTTTTAAATAACCGTATGAGTTGGGCAACTAGAATGGCAAGTTGAAATCGCTCTTCAAAAATGTTGTGTAGTGTACATTGGTTCACATAATCCTGAAATTCCTGTTTTTATTGATAAAAAAAACCTTGCCCATGATTACTAAAACTCGCCATTTAGGCGTTCTTGCTTGTGCTTATGCGTGTGTGCTTCAAATTCCCTTGAAACATCCGAGCATTGTCTAAACATAGCCAAAAGCGGGTACAAAACAATAAATATGTTATTACGAATTTTTCAAACTAAAAATATAATCTTTTTCTTTTCTGCCTACAAGAGTTTTTATAGGCCTATTTTAGAATATTATTCTCATGTAATGCCCCTTTTTTTCAAAAAAGACATCACCTGCCTTGAAAAATTTTAGCGCTATTTTACTAGACGGGTGTTTTGCATGTGTGGCCTTTACCCTAACTATGATTATAGGAAATGTTTAGAGTATTTAAATTTAATGTCTTCAGAAAAATGAAGAATTCATTTCGATTTTAATTTATGTTTTTCAATTATTAATGGATTATATAATATGATGTTTGATTAGTTTTTTCAGTGTTACAAAGGAAAAAATTGTGATTCCAAAAAAATGCACATACCTATAACTAAGAAACATGTTTTGTTTTTTTTTTTAAATTTTTTTCTTTTAAGAGTAGCTAAATATTGGAATAAAATGGAAGAAAGGAAAAAACTATGCATAGATCCAATTAAACTTTCCGGCAATAAACTAAAAGGTTCAATTTTCTTTGCAGAAAATATTTTATACTGTTACAATAAATTTTTTTTATAATTTTACGTTAGTAGTAATTTTTTAATACCTGTGCAGCTGTTTTATTAGTTATATACATTAATTTTAATAGTTTTTGTCGTGTATTTTATTTGTGTTCGTTTTAAATAACCATACGTTCGTTGTAAATAGCCATACTAATAAATTACTTTACTTTACTTTACTTCACTTTACAATACCAAATTTTTATTGGCTCTTTTTTTGAGGCTGCTAACACTGTAAAACCTTCTTTTTGTCAGACAAAATGTTAAAAATGGTTGCAACTGATGATTTCATAAAATTAAATTAAAGCCTTAAAACCTTATTAAAAATAGTTTGTGTCTATTTCATAAAAATGTTTGTAAATTGTTAAGTAATAAACCCTATTAAATGATCCTTATTTTATTAATTAAAAAAACGTACGTAACTATGGAATTTTTGGAATTAACAAATTTCTAAAGATGAGTTCAGTAACTTTTGGGAAATGATCATGATAATATTAAAAATATATAATATACCAAAAAAAATGTGCAACTTCTATATAAAAAAGTAAGTCAAAGTATGTCATTATAGTAAGCCTTTCGATTTATGGCACCCTCCATGATAATGGCATAGTAGTCATTTTAATTCGGCGAGTTAAAATGGAGAGGAAGCCATTATAATAGCCATTTATTGATTTAATTTCACCTCTTATATACTCACAAGTGTAATACTGTCCGGGCCGCACGAGTTTTTTGTTGTTGGTTTAAATACTGTCCAACACGGTAAAACTGATGCGGCCCGTACAGTATTACACTTGTGAGTATATAAGAAGTGAAATTAAATCAATAAATGGCTATTATAATGGCTTCCTCTCCATTTTAATTCGCAGAATTAAAAAAAATAACTATATGCAAGTTTAGTGGAAAGATAAGTATATAAGAAGTGAAATTTTTGTCGATAAATAGTATTATAAAATCACTTACTATCCCCATTAATTCGCAGAATTAAATAACTACTATCCCCATTTTTATAATGGAGGGTGCCATTTTAAATGGAGAGACTTATTATAATAGGCGTACTTTTTCCGCACTCTTTATAAAGGAGCACCACATTTTATGGATAGTTAAATTTGTGATAATATCAATAAATATATAATATACCGAAAAATGTGCAACTCCTATAAAACCAGGCGAGGTGGCCTTTATAATGAGCCTCTCTCATTTTAAATGACACTCTCCACTATAATGGCATAGTAGCCATTTTAATTCGGCAAGAAAAAATAAAGAAATACTAAAATAGCCATTTATTGAGCCTTAATTTCACTTCATATATACTCACATGTGTAATACTGTTGCCGGGCCGCACGAGTTTTCCCGTGTTGGTTTAATACTGTCCAACACGCAAACTCGTGCACGAGACAGTAAACTGAAAACTCATCAGCCAACATAGACTTTGAGTTATATTGGAAGGTGAAATTTAAAGTGGAGAATGGCTCTAATAGCTTATCTCATTTCGCAAATTAAAAGGTACTTATTATAATGAGCTTTCCTCTCATTTTTAACTCACAAATTAAAAAAGGCTACAGTATATACCATATAATCAAGTATCATTTAAATGAAACTATATAAACGGCCACCTTTTCTGTACTTTTTTATATAGGAGTTGCACATTTTTCGGTATATTATATATTTGTGATAATATTAATTGATTGTTGGGTTTGTTATCTCAAATAACAAAAATTTACTCTTAACGTTACAAAACCACGTTGAGTTTCTTCTTCAGAAGTACAAGATCTATAACAAAGTAGAATAAAGATAAAAATCAAATCCCACTTTTAATTTTTATCAAGTTTTTTATTACCAAACGCTCTAATTAATGTTTTGTTCTTTTTTTTAAAATTTAAAAAAGTGTTTTACCTCTACAAAATATTTTATTTTATTCCCACATAATTTTCTTCACATATTTGTAGGACGAAATATGTTATTTGACTGTGGTTTTATATAATTTTTTTATCTATCCTACTTTGTTATAGATCTTGTACTTCTGAAAACGAAACCCGACGAGTTTTTAAAACGTTAAAAATAATTTTTTTTATTGGGAAAAATCGGCCAACAATCACTTAATATTACCAATTTGTAATTTTTTTTAATTTGATTCAAAAACTGGGTTTTAAACGTTAATTTTCTTTTAAATTCTGAAACTATTAATATTCTTTTTTATTGAAAATAGAAAACAAACTTTTTGTTTATTAATTTACAATCACAAACAATTTTTATCAAATACGCAAATGAGGATAAAAACAAAAAATTATAACATAAAGTTAATATGTTTGATAATAACGTCTTATTTTACGACAAAAAAAGTTTTTTGAATCAAAAGTTTGAAATTAAAAATATAAAATCCATAACTTATCCTTAATAAAATAGTTTTACAGACATTAGAGTATAAATATTTGGTTTCACAGTTATTTCCCAGTAAAAAGTTATTAGACAAAAACGAGTAACAATTAAAAAAAAAACAAAACAAAACAACCTAGCCAAAAATTGAATGTCACAAATGTGACTCATAATAACAACTTTAAATAACTTTATTAGAATCTTAAAAGGGCTTAGTATAGAAAGCTTTGCTTATATTTAAGATAGCGCGTGGGAGTTATTATCAAAAGTTTTGCCGCCCGTTATTGAAAGCGGAAAACGTCACATGTTAATGCTAGGCTCTAAAGCATATAGGTTAGGTGAACAAAACTACAGCGGAAAAAATTTGAAAAAAAATACCAGTAAATGAATTTTCAAAGCCAGTATTGCCAAGTGTTGTATTGATAATTTGAAAATCGTACTTCAGCGTGTAAAGATATTGTTAGAGTTGATGAGACCAAAAGAACTTGAAGATGAGAAATTTTAGAAATATATTTAATTAAAAATTATGATTTTGATATTGTTTCCCCGATTTTAAAGTTTGGACATAGGCTGCTTAAATTGAACTTGAATATGCTCAAAAACACATCGAACCAAACACCAAACGACGGCAGTTATTTTGTGAAGTTCGTCAAAGCTTTCTTTCCGTCACTTCGTGTTTTTAGCGAAAAAATCTAGGGTTTTTTGTACGAAAAACGCAATATCTCGGTAAAAAATCCACCAATCTTAACGATCAAGGTACCAAATTAAAGTAGCCGCTTTCTTTGAATGCATAATTTGCAACGTAAATCGTGAAACCCATTAAGAAATCTGTCACGTTCAGAATTGTCGAAAAACGCCATTTTGGGGGTCATAACTCCTGAACCACTGGAAATATTTTGTTGAAAAAATTCTGTAGTTAACAGGGTCCTGTTTTAATTTTAAAAGGAGTCACAGTTAGATATACAAATTGTGACTTATTTTGCCAAAGTAACGACCATATAGTAAAGATTGTTATTTGTGTGAGTGTTTTAAGGTTGCTTAGGTACAATTTTTTCAAAGTTCTCTTGTTACTTTGTTGAATATACTGTCAGTCTATTTGCAACGTAAATCGTGAAACCCATTGGGAAATCTGTCACGTTCAGAATTGTCGAAAAACGCCATTTTGGGGGTTATAACTCCTGAACCACTGGAAATATTTTGTTGAAAAAATTCTGTAGTTAACAGGGTCCTGTTTTAATTTTAAAAGGAGTCACAGTTAGATATACAAATTGTGACTTATTTTGCCAAAGTAACGACCATATAGCAAAGACTGTTATTTGTGTGAGTGTTTTAAGGTTGCTTAGGTACAATTTTTTCAAAGTTCTCTTGTTACTTTGTTAAATATACTGTCAGTCTGGTATTAATTTCGCCATTCATGGGAATTACTTTGAAGTTAATTATTATTAAGAATATGTCATGTGCGCAATGTGTTAAATAATGTGGGTGTTCAAATATTTTTTTCATTTTTTTTTAAATTTTTGCAAAACCCTACAAAATGAACTTAACTCCCTTTACTTTTTCAGTAGTCATTTTTTACGAAAATTGTACACTGCAAAACTTTTGTTGTCTTTGTTAAGAAATTGTCCAATATATAATAACAAATTTGTAATTACCTGATTAATTTTATTGACGTTACTTGTTTTATCTAATTTTCGAAATCTTTTTATAAAATTAGTGTTGCGTGCGTTTTTTTTAGGCAATGAGTATTAAATAAATAATTTTGTAATTTAAATGTTAATAAAAAATTATTGCATAAATTTTGTTCAAAACAATGTTTCAATTTTTGGCTAGGTTGTTTTGTTTTGTTTTTTTAATTGTTACTCGTTTTTGTCTAATAACTTTTTACTGGGAAATAACTGTGAAACCAAATATTTATACTCTAATGTCTGTAAAAATATGCTATAGTTGATGTAAAACTATTTTATTAAGGATAAGTTATGGATTTTATATTTTCAATTTCAAACTTTTGATTCAAAAAACTTTTTTTGTCGTAAAATAAGACGTTATTATCAAACATATTAACTTTATGTTTTAATTTTTTGTTTTTATCCTCAGGTGCGTATTTCATAAAAATTGTTTGTGATTGTAAATTAATAAACAAAAAGTTTGTTTTCTATTTTCAATAAAAAAGAATATTAATAAGATTAGTTTCAGAATTTAAAAAAAATTACAAATTGGTAATATTAAGTAATTGTTGGCCGATTTTCCCCAATAAAAAAAATTATTTTTAACGTTTTAAAAACTCGTCGGGTTTCTTTTTCAGAAGTACAAGATTTATAACAAAGTAGGATAGATAAAAAAATTATATAAAACCACAGTCAAATAACATATTTCGTCTTAGTAAAACTTTTTAAACAAGCTAGGAGTGAATAAATAATAAAAAATGGGAAATAAAACTTTTTTGCAAATATGTGAAGAAAATTATGTGGGAATAAAATAAAATATTTTGTAGAGGTAAAACACTTTTTTAAATTTTAAAAAAAGAACAAAACATTAATTAGAGCGTTTGGTAATAAAAAACTTGATAAAAATTAAAAGTGGGATTTGATTTTTATCTTTATTCTACTTTGTTATAGATCTTGTACTTGTAAAATTCCGTTGTAAAATTACATATTTAAAAACACTGAAAGACAATTTTTTAGCCATATTTTAGCGTGAACGATACAAAAAATAAAACAATAATAATTGTTTTATATTTTTTACCATAAAATTTAATTAAAATATCACAATTGTTTTTTGTATCCTTTAAAAAACTAAAAAAATTTGTAAAAGAAAACTCAAAATTATTGATTAAAAAAAGTGTGTAATTAGTAATTGGAATTAGTCGGGGAATAGGCCTGAATCCCTCCGTTAAAAAAAACCGTCTCAGTTAATCCATTTCGACAGTCTTATATGACAGAAGCGCGTTTTATAATAAAACCTAGGAAAATAATATATGCCCAAATGAATGATATACTTGTAAACAATAACTTTTTTTTCATCGATTATTCAAATTACTTGACTGTTTGGTGTGTTTTTTGTAATCTTTTACCGTAGAAATACCTCATTTACCATATAAATTCATTTTTTTCAAAAAAAAAAAATTAAATTTGCATGACGCGTTTTACGCCGAATCTTTACTTTCAAAAGTCGAAAATTCTCCTGTTTTCATCTCTAAACGAAAGAGTTGAAAACGTATTGACACATCAAACAGCATACAGTGCAACAGCAATACTCATCATTTCATTTTTAGCATAACTAACCGTAAAATTTTGCTAACGCATATAAAATATAAGGCATTCCAGTGCAAAACCATATTGCTTGGTCAATTTACCTTTCAGTCCAACTGCCAGTGCAAACCCGTATTTCGTGGTCGCATAACCAATATTTAATGTAGCTGCACTGACTAAACAAAACCCTAGTGCCTCAATACTATTTTTGCTTTTCAATGCAAAAGCAGTGCGCCTAATTTCCCCACGTCCAAGTTCTCAAAGCCTTTAGGTAAACTCCTGATTGAGCCCTACTGTGTCTTCTTATAGTCCCGAAACAGCTGTAGTTCTTTTTACACTCCTTTCAGTGAGTGGTAACTTCAAAATGTTTTACTTTGTCAGTTATGGATTAATCTTTTTTTTACATTGCATCGTCAGTGTTATCCCAAAATTTTTGTTTTCTTAACTTTTCTCACATTTTTACAACGCAGCAGCAGTACTCATAAACATAAAAGCAGCCCTAATAAATAACAATAGTAAAACCGTATTTTTCTGGTGAATAAAATACTGCAACTATGAATGTCACACTTAACAATGTAACCCCAAATAACTTTTTGTCAGCGTTCAATATGCTACCCACGATTTTCAAAGGCCTCCTTCAAAACAGAATTCAGTGTTAAATGTCTGTACTGAGTTATTACGTTATAGAATTACTTCTAGCCATTTAGCAGGGAGGAAAAATATGGAGATCTCTCACTCATTAGAGATCAATTTTTCTTAAGCGCTAATTGGCTTAAACAGCTCCTCTCACAACCATTTCCACACAGTAGGGTTTAAAAAAGTACTTTTTTAGTAATTCATTAATAAAAAATTAACGCTTTTTTGGGCCGAAATAATTACTTAATAATTAATTAATTAAATTATTTGGGCAAATAATTACTCAATAATTAATCAATTCGATTTTAGGGGCCATTAATTTAATTTTAATTAATCAATTAAATTTTAAAACAAAAATTAATAAAAAGTAAAAGTAATAAAAAAGTACTTTTTTGAAAAAAGTACTTTTTTAAAAAAGTAATAAAAAATTATTAATTAATTATTACACATTGCACACATCAGAAACCAGTCTTGATTACCACTACGTTCAGAAGCCTTGTGTTAATAATATTCATGGGACAGCGTGCAACAGCGTCTAGCATTGTTTTCTGAAAACAGCCGATGGTCAGAAAGTGACCATTTCTTATTGTGGTACCTTAATATTGCTGCTATTACAACGTAGCCTTTACAATTTTTGTTCTTAAGTTTTTTATATTATGTTTCGTTGTTCCTTCTGTTATGTATTATGTTTTTTTCTTGATTAGTAGTTTGCTTTAGAACGTAATAAAATTTAAAAAAACTTTTTGTATTTTATTTTAGTGCTCCGATTGGATTTTCAGTGTCCAGAAAAAATACTTTCTGCAAAATATCTTCCGGAAAAAATATTTTCTTTCAGCAGTATTTTATTCAGTATTATTAAAAACTTTTAAAGGTTTTTTTAAACTTTTTTATGTCATTTTAGCTTGATTTTAAGGTGTTATTTTATACAATACTATTTTAAAACTATGTTTTCTTTACCAATTAAGATGGGTCACAAAGGAAGTAAAGGTTTATTAACTGTAGTTGCAAAACTTTTACCAAAAAGAGACGCTTCTATAAAGGTTTTAGACATTAATTATGATTCCTTTATAAAATTTAATTAATTAGTACTTTCTTACAATTTTATCGAATTAATTTTTTAATAATTAATCATAATTAATTAATTGCAAATTTTAGGTCATTAATTAATCACTAATTAATCAAATGCATTTTGTGATCAAATAATTAATCAATAATTACTTAATTGGAGTTTAGTGGCAAATAATTAATCAATAATTATTTAAATGTGTCAGGTCAGTACTTTTTAAACACTACCACACAGCAAAAAATATATGACGTAATCACGAATACTATATGACATTGTGAGAGTTCATAAAATCCTGACCTTGCTAAGGCGTTTCCGCCTACAAACAGTCTTGCCCTAAGTGCATCTGTCGGTGATACTGTGACACCAGTCTCGTTGCCCAAACCTATAATGTAAATATAAAACAAACTTGTATTTTTTTGGCTCCAAGTTATTAAAATTATAGAACGGTTTAAAGTTTCCTGCTGACGGTACGTTTTTTTTTGTTTCAGTAAAGATTGAGTCATTTCAAATAGTAGAAATAGCCTGTTAGTGATTCTTTAAAACTAAAATCGTTTATGTAAAAACTAGATTTATTTAAATTTTGTCTTCGAAAGTATTATTATAAATTTGGAGCCGCATGGAACATACTAATTTATGTTAAAATAAGATTTTAGCGAGGTGTATCCAAAAAATCCTATATTTAATTTGTCCCGTTCTAATGGCATTAGGTTTAGGTTT
Organism: Microlaimidae sp. YZB2_3; assembly: GCA_030248175.1. Classification (NCBI taxonomy): domain Eukaryota; kingdom Metazoa; phylum Nematoda; class Chromadorea; order Desmodorida; family Microlaimidae; species Microlaimidae sp. YZB2_3. The sequence goes on from JASAMX010034080.1 coordinate 11,813, forward strand.
ATATAGATAAAAGATAAGATAAAAAGCCCTTATTTTTGTTCAAATACATTGCAATAAAATTTAAAACAAAAAGGTAAACACGTAATGGACAAGATTATCAATCAGTCAGTCATAACGAAAAAAAAATTACATGAAACAAAATTTTCACAAAACATAAAGCACTAAAATCTTGAAATATTAAATTTTTTTATTAATACTGAACGCTGCTTTGTAGTGAAAAAATTTAAATGCGTCTAAAATTCCAGGTGTTTTACAATAAACACTAATTAAAAAATTTCAACGGATTTTTAATAAACTAATAGAAAACAAAGGTGGGGAAGTTAAGTTGATGAGTGGTTTGTTTTACTGTTAGTATTTTACCTTTAATTTCTTGATTTTAACTAATTATTAAACTTATAAATTAGGGCCTGTATTCTATCGACTAAAGATAAATTCTATCAGGGTGAAAATAGATGAGTCGTAAAGTAACCACTCGTTTTTCCAGAAAATATCACGTGCAGAGAAACACATGACGCAATTAAATAATAATTAGTTACATAACCGCTGAAAACTTTTTAAAAATTTTTTCGGGTCGCAAGTTTATTGTTTGTTTCTTCCTAGCGGAGGGCGATTACGCCCTTAATTTCAGCCTGGAAGACTATAGCTTTAAGGTAAAAGATGACCCCAATAAATCTAAAATTATTAAGAATGAGTAATATAAACCTATGTGTTATTTGACTTATTTTGTCATAGTAGCATTAAATTCATAAATCAGAATTTGGAAGAATGGGATAAAATTCGCCAATGGAAATAGAATCTTCGCGATGACTTCTTGTCCACATCTGGGCTCGCATTCTAACAGCTGGTTAGAATTTACTCCGGGTTAACTTTTTTTCGCGTGCTAAACTATACGTAAAAAAATCAATATTAATTACCCACGTAACTTTTCGGATTAATGTTTTTTATTGTTTTGTTGCAAAAAATTTTTATCCACCTACATAAGTGAATAAAAAACTCATTGCGGAGTAGACATTTCCGGTGTATGAATTTACCGCTATTTTGCCAAACCAAGACAGACTATATGTGACTGTGACTCAAAGTGAATTAATTTTTTTACTACAACAATAGAAAAAATATATCCCGGTTACAACCTGGGTACAATTGATTGTTCTCTGGCATCCTTAAGCACGTAAAAAAAATTATCCAGGAATAACTTTTAAACGCACGTTGGAATACCGGCCCTGAATTGGATGCAAAAAAAATCATTATTGTGTAACTGTTCACTGTCCATAATCCATTACTAACATTATTACGTAAAAAAGTTTTTATGTGTGGATTGAGTGTGTGCCATCTGTTCGCCACTCCGTCCGTTTTCCCTTATTTTAAAAGTTGGATTGCATCTCCAAGTCACTTAGGGAGTTGGGTTCTGGGAAACAGGTGGAAACAAAAATATATAATATACTGAAAAATGTGCAACTCCTATATAAAAAAGTGCGGAAACGTAGGCCATTATAATGAGCCTTTCCATTTAAATGACACTCTCCACTATAATGGCATAGTAGCCATTTTAATTCGGCGAGTTAAAATGGAGAGGAAGCTATTATAATAGCCATTAATTGACTTAATTTCACTTCATATATACTCACAAGTTTAATACTGTCCGGGCCGCACGAGTTCCAGCGTGTCAGACAGTATTAAACCAACACGAGAAAACTCGTGCGGCCCGGACAGTATTAGACTTGTGAGTATATATGAAGTGAAATTAAGTCAATAAATGGCTATTATAATAGCTTCCTCTCCATTTTAACTCGCCGAATTAAAATGGCTACTATGCGATTATAGTGGAGAGTGTCATTTAAATGGAGAGGCTCATTATAATGGCCTTTTTTTTCCTAACTTTTTTATATAGGAGTTCCACATTTTTTGGTATATTATATATTTTTGGTGGAAACGTTTGTTTTTGCTGTTTCTGGGAGCTGGTATCCAGGAATTGGAAAATGAGAATAGGTGTGAACAGGTTCTTATCCGAAAAGGAAAACCTGGTTAATGCTTTTATAAAGTAAAAACCTCGATTTTCTTCGCGCATAGTTTAGCAGGCAATAAAAGATCCGGTCGTTAGGACGCGTGAACTTTCTATCTATCTCTCTAGCTTAGCACTTTCTAGAAACTCTTGATAACCAAGCATTAATTTAAGTTAATTTTTAACCAAGCATTATTAAGTTGCGCCACCTATTTTACATATATTTAATATTTTTTTAGAATAACGAGTGTTTACTAAATCACCCACCTGTTTTCACTCGGATAAAACTCAACTTTAATTATTAAATAAGATCTGTTGCTGGATTTTTAATATAAATTTAAAATTACATAGGAAAATGTAAGAGCGCGTAATGTACTAATTTGCGGTGTGAAATTTACTGTAGGTGACATAAAAAACCGTTGATTATAACCATTCCCCAACCATTACTGAGTTATTAACAAACATTTTTTTAATTTTTATTTATTTTTTCAAACAACAGGAACATACAGAAGCTAGTAATTAACCGCACTGAAATTGTATGCACCCAAAAAAAGAATAAAACAAAAGAAAACCAAACAGAAGTTTTTTACATACCAACATAAGCCATACCAAGTCAATCATTTTCAACCCCAACGGATTCATGACTCCCTGAAATCAAAAATGATTGACATGATAATACTGTGGCCAAAAATCTATTAGGCTTCGCAAAAATTTTATAATTACATTAATACGTACTAATAACACTAAACATACACTAAAATAAATAACCAAATAAAAATTAAAGCACGTTGTAAAAATTCTGGTTTTTTTTTAAAATTTATCTAAAAAATAAATATCACTTGTGATTTAGAAAAACGTTTTTTAGTTTGTAAGCAAAAAGTAGTTGAAAATTAATTACTTTTACTTGGTCTACTTTTACTATCGGTACATATTTCGAAAAAACAAAAATGTTTTTGGTAGAACTTGATAATGTATTTTCAATAAAACCAAGTAAATAGAGTTCATATTCTTAAAATGTAAACAAACACGAAGGATAAAGCGTTTATTGATATCATGGTGAAACGTTTCGACAATTCACACTTGTCATCATCAGTCAATTAAAAATTATATATTTGTAAACACAACAAGAAATAAGAGTTCATATTGATTTTTATTAATTTTAAACAACTTTTACGGTTGGCGTGGTTGTTTTTTATTGTGTTAGAAGGTTTTTATTGGTTTTTATTAATTTTAAACAAATTTTACAGTTGGCGTGGTTATTTATATATATATTATATATATATATATATATATATATATATATATATATATATATATATATATATTTATTTATATTTATATATATATATATATATATTTATATATATATAATATTTGTTAGCTATATATATATATATATATATATATATATATATATATATATATATATATATATATATATATAAAATAACACAACGTATTATATCTACTCATATATATATATATATATATATGTATATATATATATATATATATATATTTCGAGTATTTTTTACTACGTTTCTGTTATTTCATTGTGTCAGAGAAACAAATATATAAATATTTCTAAAAACGTCGTTGCTTTTCAAATTTGATTTTCCATAAAAACAAACGAACTACTTCAATTGTCAAAAAATGATATTTAAATTTTGTTTTTTTTTGCTTTTAATATATTAATAAAATTTTTGACCAGTAAAACTGCTGTGCTAAATAAGTTCTTTTTTTCACCACAAAAGTCAATCGTAAAATTGTCGACAGAATCAAAAGGCAGTTTTGATGGGTGACTTTTATTGGCAAACACTAAATTCCACCGACTCTGACTCCGACTCCGTCCAAAATCTACCGTAATCTACCGTACTTTTTAATATTATGCAAATTTTATTCTAAGCCTAAGCCTAAGCTTAACCTGCACATCAATATATAATTTGCAGAAATTTGAGGCGGAGTCGGAGTCGGAGTCGGTGGAATTTAGTGTTTGCCCTTTTATTCCGTACCCATATAAGCAAGTTTTTAACAAAACGTATATAAACAAGACACGTGTCATTAAAATTCCCTTGTAATAAAATTTAAATCACGGTTCTGTGAGCAGGAAGATGACTATTCAATCCGAATAATTTTAAATAGTGTTTACATTGTTTTTTCTGTTTACCCCTGAGCTAGAGCTCTAAATTTAATTTCAGAAAATGAATTTAAGCCAGAGTTTAAGCGAGTGCCTTTCTATTTTTTTTAATTCTATTTTGTATTTAGATTTTATTTTGTTGAGTTTTTTGTGGTTAATTAAATTATAATGAATTCTTTATATTTTAAAATATTATACTCTTATCCTTTTTTTATTAATTAATAAAACAATTTTATATTTTGACGACCGAAAATTTTATTAGGGTATCAACTCTAGCGATGATTTTATGGGTAAACAAAGTTTTTGATTGATTTGATTTTTCAGCTAAAAGATACATATCCTTCGTTAACCTAAAAAATATAGCCGTTTAAAATTTGAATTTGTCGCCAGTTTATGGCTTTTTTTGCAAAAATACTATAGTGGAAATATTAAATTTAATGTATAGACTAAGCATATACACTATTCTACTATCAAGTTAATTAAAAATTATTTATAGCAATTAGCTTTCTTTAAGTTTTAAAGATCTTTTATTTATTAAGAAAATTTAAACTGCATAAAGGTATTTAAATGCTGCTATATATTATAAACTGGCTACTTACCTTACCGCTATATTTAATCTAACAAATTAAAATAAAAAGAATGATCTTTAATAAATTAGAAAAAGGTCAAATGACCCATTTTAAATTCTTGTGATTTTAAAGAGGATAAAATTTCAATGTCTTCGGGAAAAACTTATTCATTATTGCAAAACCTAAATAATTAAAATTTGGTGTTTGCGTTTCTAGTATTTCGTTTTTTTTTATCAGATCTTTTTTGTTTAAGCAGATAAAACTAATTACCCATTTTTCCTGCTTTATTTTATAGCACACATTGCAAAACATTATTTAATTATGTAAAATTTGTAATTGTTAAAATAATTATTTAGTTATTTAGCCCTTTTAAAGGTAAAACTAAAAAACACGGTAATTTTAATTATTTTAACCTAATATTACTGTAATTTATTTTTTTTGCCAAAGTAATACCTTTTTGTAAAATGTACGAATCGTTTCATTATAATTTATTTATATTTTTTTAAAATTTTTTATTTGAAAATATTATAGATAATCCTGAAAGTGCGCTAATGATTTAAGATTCAATCGCGGGTCCGTATAAAAACACCATGAACAAATTCCACATAGGCCCAAATCACCATAAACGTTTAAAAAGTCATTATAAGATGTTGTAAATTCCCCATTAATATAATGCGTTTGCAATATTTCCTTTAAATTTTGACACTTGGAAAACACAAATTAAATTTATCATGATAAAATTTAGCTTGATTATAGGTCTTTGCTTAGGCTTAGAAAAATATAAAACATTTTTATTGCTTTTATGATTAATACTTAGTGGTTTTAACACATTGTAGTTTGCAAACGCATTTCTGATTGTTATGGGAAATTCACACTACGTTATGGTGAATTTTGCCATGGTGATTTTACACTAATTTTATAGGGATTTCGCACGTCACCTTCGTCGCAGAGGTTTTCAATTTATGATTAATTAGCATATATTAACGTGTTTTAACAATGTTTGATCAGCAGAATCCGCAAATTTTCCGTTACAAGTCACATTTTTACGCTTATTTTTAATAATTTTTAAAATAAATGTAACTTACAAAAATTTTTGCGACAAATCATCCGCTGAATTAATCTCTCCTTATTTACAAAATTAGCAAAAAACAATCGGAGCTCCGGAGGTTTTTTTATGGAGTTTAAAAAAACGGAGCTCCCTCACGCCCGATAGCGTAAGCTCGGAGCTCCGGTAATCATCGCTATTCTTTAGTTTCAAATGCTGACAGTTATTTAAAAAGATTAAAAAAATTCTAAATAGTGAAACGGGATCTTTAGAGCACAAGCAGAGGACTTGGAGCCATCGGAATTTCTTAGAAATTTTGCAGCCATAAGCCATGGGCGCTTTGAGCCTCTAAGTAAAAAATTGCTTTGGGGTTTGATTTAGGTTTCGCTTAGGCTTAGGTGAACGTTTTAGCGATTTTTACCTTTGGCTCCAAGTTCCCAAGGCTCCATTGACCCTAAATCCTGAATAGTCAAATTAAATAAGGTGTTATAGCTAGTGTAATATAAAATGAAGAATAGCACTTTTTGTATTTTCTTGTTTTTTTTGTATTTTTGCATTTTGTATTTTTTTGTGTTTTACGCAGCCAAAAAATTAAAATGATTTCACAGTTGGGAACGTACCTTCCAGTCCTCAATCTTATTTACGTGAGATTCAAGGATTGTTAGGCCGTTCGCCCACGCTCATCTAATTATTAGTGATGGGCAGTTCCAGCTCCGGGTTCCAAAAGTTCCGGGCAAAATTTGGAATTTTGGTTCCGGTTTCTGTTATGGATTTTTGGAGAATCTCACTTCCAGTTCTGGTTCCGGTTCTGGTGTTCCAGCGGTTTTCCAGTTTAATAGGCAGTTCCGGTTCCGGGTTTCGAATGTTCTGGGCAAAATTTGGAATTCTGTTTCCGGTTCCGGTTCTGGATTTTTGGAAAATCTCAATTCCGGTACTGGTTCCGGTTCTGGTGTTCCGGGGGTTTTGCAGTGTGATAGGCAGTTCCGGCTCCGGGTTCTGAATGTTCCAGGCAAAATTTGCAATTCCAGTTCCGGTTCCTGGTCCGGATATCTGAAAATTTTCATTTTCAGTTCTGGTTCCGGATTTTTGGAAAATCTCATTTCCGAATGTGGTTCCGGTTGCAGTGTTCCGGGGGTTTTGCAGTGTGATAGGCAGTTCCGGTTCCGGGTTCTGAATGTTCCGGGCAAAATTTGCAATTCCGGTTCCGGTTCCTGGTCCGGATATCTGAAAATTTTCAATTCCGGTTCCGGTTCCGGATTTTTGGAAAATCTCATTTCCGAATGTGGTTCCGGTTCTGGTGTCCCGGGGGTTTCACAGTTTAATAGACAGTTCCAGTTCCGGATGTTCCGGGCAAAATTTGCAATTCCGGTTCCGGTTCCTGGTTCGGATATCTGAAAATTTTCAATTCCGGTTCCGGTTCCGGATTTTCGGAAAATCTCATTTCCGAATGTGGTTCCGGTTGCGGGGGTTCCGTAGTTCCGCCCATCACCATACTAATTAGCGTTGTCCCGTTATTATTTATTTATTATTTATTATTATTTATTATTTATTATTTAACACGGTTAATATTACGTTATATAATATATAGGCCTGCTTTTTTTTCAATAGGGTGAATTTAGGTATTAAACGAGCGAGCGATAAATAAATATTATGCAAAATAAACAAATATTATACAAAATAAATAAATATTATGCAAAATAAATAAATATTATGCAAAATAAGCCATCTGGAAAATTTTTTGCGACTGTCCGGAAGTCTGAGTATTTCCAGGTAAAAAATATGTAAAAAAAAACAAAAAAACATTTATGTAATAATTCAATTTTTGAAGTTCATGACTTATAAACATAAAAGTGTAATACTAGCTAGTGACTCCGGCACGAGGGTTGTTCAGCCAAAATTTAATTATTTTCGACTTTTAGTTTTTTTAAAATCGTCCTTATATTTATTTAAATTAATTGATTAGATTTAACCTTTTACTGCGGAATTTTGCAGATTTCCGAGGATTCATTTTAAATAAGAAAAGTGTTTTTTTCCAGGCTTTTTCTTCAGTATAGTAAAAATATTTCTATTTATATCTACGTTTTGAAACAACAGCGTGTTTCTTCGTCAGGAAATTTTAACGTAAGTGGGTTAAAACCCACTTACGTTAAAATTTCTTGACGAAGAAACACGCTGTTGTTTTGAAACGTAGATAAATAAAAATATTTCTACTATACCGAGGAAAAAGCCTGGAAAAAACACTTTTCTTATTTTTACTGCGGGCTTTAAACACGCACCTCAAAAGATCAACATTAAGAACTTTGTTTTTTTTTTCTTAAGCATAACTTTGACTAACCTCTGTAAGTAACCTTTGTGCTTTAAGGTTTTGTTAATGTAATTTTTACAATAAACTATTGAAATGCAAAAAATAAAGGCACTTGCTTTTTTTGGGCGATAGTTTTAAAAAGCTGACTCTCAGATGAAACTGTTTATGAACTTAGCAGATCATTAACAAACAAGGTTAGTAAAAAAACGTTTTAGCTAAATTCAGATCAGCACAAAAAGATACACCGGCGAGGCAGAGAAAATGACAAGTGGCTTATAATAATGATTGATTGCTTAGTTTTAATTTAGTTTTTGAAGTTAATGCACTAATAAAGTTTATTAGTGTAGAATTTGGAATATAATAACTAGGGATACATTGAGCTGCTAACTAATTCTAAATACCAAATTGGTCGTTTCATATGTTTAATTTTGAATACTAAGCTTAAGCTCAAGCTCACAATAAATCTCAAGCTCAAATCAAGCTTACAATTAGTTCAAACTAATTAGCTTAATTGTGAGTTTGACCGCAAAAAAATAAAAAAGTAACATTAGGGAGTACATTCTACGAGAATAAATACCTGAATTTGTGGCGTAGCAAATACATTAGTCAAATCAAAAGCACACCACGCATTAGATCTGAGGATAAAGGAAGCTTGTCTTTTTTTGAATGCGTCCAAAAGCCTCTATTTTTAAATTTATTAAAGGAACATACATAAGTTTTCAATTCAAATAGATGTGTAATAGTAAGCACTTAAGTATAGATAACACTTGTGGCACTGATGGCACTGACGTATAGATGTGTAATTAATTTGGTAAAATAGAAAAAAACAAATTTTAGTTTGCAGTCTTGTATGCAAAATATTTCTGTTCATTCCAAACTTCCTAGAAAACCGTATTTAAAATAATCTAAGGGCAGTTTTTTTGTAATATTAATTAATTGTATTATAATAAAAATAGGGGAAGTTTTTTTAGGTTAAAAAAATTTTTTGTTTAATTAGAAACAATATAATTAAAGTGAAATTTGCTTAAGCGTGCTCTTATATATATTTGTTTTTAATTGTTATATATTAAGTAAATTAATTAAGTATTATAACAAGTTTTGACAAAAGTACAAAAAAGATGTTAATAGAAAAGACCAATTAAAAATTGCATTTCGCCCCTAATCTTAGATGCAAATTTTTAATTCCCAACGAGAAAGATAGAAGTCGGGGCTCCTCAGTAAGACCAGCTATTTTTAACGTTGGGTGTCTTATATATTTATATAAATAATTTTTGATTTATTTTTTAAATTTATTTATTTAAATAATTTTAAATTTAATTAATATATTTGAAGTTTTTAGTTTGAGTTTTTATGTATTTTTATGTTTACTTGTGCTTATAGTTTAATTTATACAAATGTTTTATAAAAAAGAAAGCTTACCTGTACTCCATCCTCTAGATGCGTGTTTGTTGTAGTCCGCTTTTTCGCCTTTTGTATCGGTAGACTTGCCAAAATATCATCCATAGATGTATTCTGCCCTAAATACTGCATATAGTTAGCAAATAAAATACAAATTGCTAAAAAAAATTTTAAAAAACGAATACAAAATGTTTATAAAATTTTTATAATAAATTTCAAAAGCATTTTTTAATTTAAAAAAGATAATAAATAAAGCAATTTACCAGAAAGGAATCGTATCTAAATACATAAAAAACATATTTTTTTAAAAAAATTTTAATAAATTATACATCTAACATTATAAGAAGATAAGGAATAGTAGCTTACTTTTTTCGGTCATAGTTTTTTATAAGAATCTAAACAGTAAATTATTATCACAGTATAACGGTAATGATTTTTTAAGAAAATGAGAAGGTTTATATACTTTTTTTAAAAAGCCGATTATGTTATTAAGTACTATTGCATTATATTTTGCAAGTTGAAAATCCTTTGTTTTTTATTCATTTACTTAGTTTTTTCAGGAATTAACCGCCAAAATTAATCTTTTTATGGTCTAAATATAAGTAATTATGTAAATTATTGCTTTGCAAACAACTAGTTCTTTTTGATGCCTACGTGAAAAAGATCTATATCAGCCAGCAATATAATAAAATCAAAAAAAACCACTAAACTAGAATCACACCACGCCCACCAACAAAACAAAAAAAACACCCACACAACCGCAAACAAAACCACACACCACACACGCACCCACGAAAAAAGAAGAAAAAACAAAAAACAAAACAAACCACAACCCCAACCCAGCAGGAAGAAACACCAAAGCACTGAAAATAAAATTTGTAAACAGAGTTTGCTAAAACGTAAAGGGTTTAGTAGGCTAAAACCATTTAAATAATTTGTTTTTTTTTCCTTAAGCCCAAGCAAAACCTAAAAATCAAGCTAAGTTTTTATTTGTTTTAGAGTTTTGGCTCAGTTAAAATTAGTCCTTGCGTGCTAAAAATTCAAATTTGCCAAAATTTTTACTACAGCGCTTCCTCAACAGTATTTACCCTGGAGGATTATTTCCATGAAAAAACTTCTTTGAGTTAAATTTTTTAGCAGTTTTTTTTCCTTTAAACTTTTTATTACATAATTGCGATGTTTGCAAAAACACCACGCAAAATTCATGAAAACAAATTTTGTTTTTTTGTTTTTTTTCTATGTTTTTTAATCAAAAGGTACACATGAATTTTTTTATAAATAATTCGAGATTTAAATATAAAAGTAGTAAGCAGGTACGTATATTCTGCTACACAAAACATAGGAGGCGTGGCTTACGATGAGCCACTTTTAGCTGAAAATGAGCCGTTTTTAAGCCAAAAGAGGTTTGGTTTGTTTGAGCCATTTTCATTCTTTAAAAACATTGCGCGGGAGACTGACTTTCCAAACTGGTTAAAACTGCGTGAAAAAGACTTCGGCAGTGTAAACTTCGCAGATTCAGGGTTACTTTAAAAAGTTATCGGGGTAAAAAACTTAATTACCTAGGTGAAAAAATTGAAAGTGTTTTAAAAAAATCTTGCTCAACCAACTCTTTGCGCAAATTAATCAGCGCCACCCATTACCGAATTAAAATGAGCCATTTTATTTTCTACGGGGCATGTCATCCAATTATGACATCAAAATGTGTAAACTCCGATCGAGGTTAGTAATTACTTTAAAAGGTTATGGAGTTAAAAAATTTAATTACATGCGCAATACATAAATGTTGTAAAAAAAATTTTGCCAGAGAAAGATAACTTTTTAACAATTTCTGGAAGAAAAACTTAATTGCGCGAGATAAAAGTCGTTAAAAACTCATGGTGCAAGTGCGATCGTTTTAAAAAGATATCGAGGCGAGAAAATTGAAAGTGTTTTAAAAAAAATCTTGTTCAAACAAACTCTTCGCGCAAATTAATCAGCGCCGCCCATTACAGAATTAAAATGAGCCGATTTTATTTTCATGCAATTATGATATCAAATTGTTTAAAAAGTGCAAAAAGGTCTTCCCTTCTGTGTTAACTCCGATCGAGGTTAGTTATTACTTTAAAAGGTGGAGGTAAAAAAGTTCATTGATATGCGCAAAAGAATTTAAGTGTTTTTAAAAAAACAACCTAACTTTTAGCTCAAATTAGTTAATAGTAATTATACGGACGTCATGCAATTATGTCTACACTTTGAATTTAAACACCTCTTATTTGTTTAAAATGTCAAATTTAAACTCCAC
>JASAMX010034083.1:0-19754 GCA_030248175.1 Microlaimidae sp. YZB2_3
GTTCTTAAATTATTTTATCTTTTAGTTTGTTTTTTTTTTTTGGGGGGGGGAGGGGTGGGGGTTCTGCATAATATTTTTGGGTCATGCAATAAAATTTTTGTTTTTGTGTAATAACCTGTTTTTACAATTTCGGAAAACAAATTCTACTGTATTACCATTAAGTATTTTTATTACGATAATTTATTTGATTTTTAAAAACAGCCGGTTTATTGTTAGAAACAAGACTGGCGCTAAAGATGTTGTGCGCGCATTATTGCTAACAAAAATTTTGCGATTGGATTAAAAAACCTTACTTTTTCCTAGCTAAAACGAAACCCGAAAATGAAACAAAACTGATAAATTTTTATTTAAGAATAATGGTTGCGAAAAATTTTACACCGAAGATGTTTCACACCCAATTTGGTTTTGACAAGTTTATGAAGACTTTTTAGTTGTAAAGAATAAATTTCTAGTAGGTTGATATAAAGCTAATATAAAGTAGGAAAAAATTTCTCGTGGGAATTTTTTAGCTGAAATAGGGTAGTGCATTTAATTTCGGCACTTTTCCAAATTGGGCATTTTTGATTTTGGACTATATCTTTTGTAATTCTGGAAGGAATACGACGTTTGATAGCTCAAATGATAGCTAATTATATGTAAATGACTTTCGTGAGCTTTTTATTTGTTATGTTATGATATTTTCATGTGAAATTGTGTGATTTATAAAAAATAAAATTGTTACTCGTTTTTAGAACATGGGCATTTCATGATTACGCAATAAATTGGTTTAAAAATTAAACTGTCCCGGTAAAATTTAGTCTATTTTCCGAATTTTTAGTCCCCGTGGTTCTACGTTGCGTCTGTGGTGAGCAATCATTATAAAATAAAATATTGTAATTTCGGCACACATTGCTGTAGGTAAAAACGGGTTGAATTAAGTGGTCGGGTGTTAAATTGTAGTTGTAAATAGTTAAAAGACAACGTTAAAATGTGTAGGGGTCATAGCACTGCATTTAAACTCGATTAAGTGGGTCCTTTTAAAAAGTGCCGAAATTGAATGCACTTTTTCCCAAATTTTGCTCATTTTGATACCATTTGGCATTTTAGCTGTAACTCTTTGCCAGTTACACGTTGAACAACAAGTAGAAGCTTAAATTAAAGAAAACTGTCTGGAGATAATGATAGGATTTTAAATTTTTGAAAATTATGTTTTTTTTGACTGAGAAACAATCGATTGTTTGTAAAGTGCCGAAATTAAATGCACACATTTAATTTCGGCAATTTTCCATTTTTTTAAAAACTGATTTAATTTAGTAAAAAAACTACTTTCGTACAGTGAAACTTTTGTGACGCAACGCAGTATTGTGAAAGCTTCAAAATGAGCTATCAAACATGAAAATTAGGCCATACAGTGAAAAATTACATCGGAAAAACAAAAAAGTACCGAAATTAAATGCACTACCCTAATCTTGAAGCGGAAATACTGCTGAAAAAATACGGACGTGGAAACTTTTTTCTCAGAATATGTCGCAATCTTTATCGGACACCAAAAAATAACATCTCGGTAGATACATTTTAACATTTTACACCATAATTTATAACATATGTATATATTGAAATATAGCCACAAACTGATTTACCTCAATATTCACAACATCAGTCTCAGGATCGGCGACAAAGAAAATGAACTTTTGCATGTAAACAGGATTGGAAGAGTAAGGCTTTACCACAGTTTTTTGTACGTGATCTTTCATCGTCAATTCCACATAAGCTGATGGTTCCCTGCGCTTTTTACTTATCTAAAATATGTTTTTATTGTAATCATCGATATTCCACCGATGATCTGCTCATGGAGTTATACGAGATCTTTACCATATGTTTTATGCATATTTACTGAAAAATTTATAACTATAAAAAAGTAATACTCTATATAAAGACAAATAATTTTAGTCTATAGAAAATTTTAAGCCGCAGGTGTTCTTGGCTTGCATCTTCGTTTTTGTTAGACACGTTAAACGACAGTAGTTTACGATGGCGGGCTGCGGGCCTTAACCCTTTGAGATTCTTTCTACAGCAAATCCGCAGAAGATATTCCACGCCAGTGCTGCTCAGTGTTAAACTTGGCCTCTATCGCCACCAATGGCCTATTTCATAAAAATTTATTGTAATTGTAAATTAATAAACGCATATTGTTTTATTTTTAATTAAAAAGTATATTAATAAAATTTCGTTTAGAATTTAAAAATTACAAATTTGTAAATTCTCTAAATTCCACTGTTACATACGTATTTTTAATTAATAAAATAAGGAAAAATTAAATGCGTTTATTAATTTATAATTACAAAAATTTTTATGAAACAGACCTAAGTATTATTTAGAGAATGAAAATATTTTGATACAAATTTTAGATTTGATTCAGACGCTAGTTAAAAATAGCTCTATTTTTTATGTTTTTTAGCTAAAAACTTTGATACAAAAGTTATAGCGGTGTGAATAAATTTCTAAACATAAATTAATAAACAAAGTATCAAAGAGTTACTGGAAGTCCATTGATGCAATCAATATAAACCAAAAGCACCGCGTGATGCAGAGCGCTTCCACTCTGGATGTAATGAAGGCGTTTAGCAGCCAATGGGTCGGAAGACAATTTCATCCAGTACAAGTTCATTTGCACGTCGCCTGATTTGCAACTTTGCAGTGGAAACCACTGAAATTTTAATTTACGAGTATTACCAGTGTATCTGTCCAAGTAAAGTACTTGAAAATTCCAAAATTGCATAGTTTTTTTATTATTATTAATGATCAGATAACAGAATTAATATTATACCAAGCATAGTCTATGCATAGTTTAATTCTACTGTTTTCATCATTTCATTGTTCTTTTTTTTCTCTTTTTCTATTTTTTTTTCATCAACAACATCAAATCTGCGACTTAATTGCTGCCAATATGAATTACAATTGTAACAAAATATCAATGAACATAGCTATCTGATATGACTTTAAAGGCTCAAAAAGAGCGCTTATTTAAGTCAGTTTTAAAACTTTTCTTGACGTTTAACTGAAAATCTTGTCAAAAAGACAGCACAATTCGACATATTAATGTCGAATAACTTTTTTCATCCTTACATACAAACCTCAATTGTAAGTTTTAAATTAGACAATTTCAAAAGACTGCGCATTTAATTAATGTTATGTCATTATTAAAAATTTCAGTGATTTTGTGTTTCGCCTTAAAAAATTGCATCAATTCTGGGCCGGAATTCACAAAGCTATGTAGGGTAGTGCATTTAATTTCGGCACTTTTTTGTTTTTTCGATGTAACTTTTCACTTTATGGCCCTATTTTCATGTTTGATAGCTCATTTTGAAGCTTTTACGATACTGTGTTGCGTCACAATAGTTTAACTTTACGAAAGAAGTTTTTTTACTTATTAATTTTTAATTAAATTAGTTTTTAAAAAAATGGAAAATTGCCGAAATTAGATGTATGCATTTAATTTCGGCACTTTACAAACAATCGATTGTTTCTCAGTCAAAAAACCATCATTTTCAAAAATTTAAAAGCCTATCATTATTTCCAGACAGTTTTCTTTAATTTAAGCTTCTACTTTTTGTTCAACGTGTAACTGGCAAAAAGTTGCAGCTAAAATGCCAAATGGTATCAAAATGAGCAAAATTTGGGAAAAAAGTGCATTTAATTTCGGCACTTTTTAGAAGGACCCCCTTAATCGAGTTTAAGTGCAGTGCTATGACACCTACACATTTCAACGTTGTCTTTTAACTATTTACAACTACAATTTAACACCCGACCACTTAATTCAACCGTTTTTACCTACAGTAATATGTGTGCCGAAATTACACTATTTTATTTTATAACGATTGCTCACTACAGACGCAACGTTGAACCGCGGGGACTAAAAATTCGGAAAATAGACTAAATTTTATCAGGACAGTTTAATTTTTAAACCAATTTATTGCGTAATCATGAAATGCCCATGTTCTAAAAACGAGTAACAATTTTATTTTTTATAAATCACACAATTTCACATGAAAATATCATAGCATAACAAATAAAAAGCTCACGACAGTCATCTACATATAATTAGCTTTCATTTGAGGTATCAAACGTCGTATTCCGTCCAGGATTACCAAAGATATAGTCCAAAATCAAAAATGCCCGATTGGGAAAAGTGCCGAAATTAAATGCACTACCCTATACACGGTGTATACACCGTGTAAACTACGGTATATTTGGGGGCTAGCACGGTGTTAGCTAATCCGGACAAGTTAACACCGTGCTAGCCCCCAAATATACCGTATTTTACACGGTTTATACCCCGCTTTGTAAATTGCGGCCCTGATATTTTTCGCACAGTCAGCAATTTTAGCATGTGCTGTACGTTATATTTTTTATAAGTTTCAGTGCAAGATGCTATGCCAATTAAAATTTTGAATTAATCAACAAATAAAAGTTCTTATCAGTAATACACCTTTTTGATTTTATTAAGTTATTTAATAGTTCATGTACCATAGGAGGCAGTTCTAGAACAAAAAAATTCTATTTTAGTCTACATCAATTTTTTTTAATTTTGACTACATAAAACAAAAATTTAGGATTTTTCCTACTATGCCAATGTCCACACAAGATTTTATGAAAATAACAACAACAAATTAAATTTAACTATTACAAATGATGCTTTAAACTGTCACAAAAATTTAAAAAAAAAACGCTTATTGCTTAAATTGTCGAAATTTCTTAAGACTTCCATTGTGAAAAACCTGTAAATTTAATAGCAATCATTTAATGTTTTTCACCCATTGTCAAAAAATAGTCAGCTCAGCTATCAAAACAACTAATTAGGTTTTAAAATTTTTGAAATGATACTCAAATTATCTAAATTTCAAAATTTTGGCAGCTCAACTAACTTCTTTTATTTTCCCCTCGTTTCTGACTTCTTGCATTGGCAGATCCAAAAAACCCAGATCTTCGTCATCACCATCGATGTCTTCATCATATACAGACAATTGTAATTGTTGAGCCGACGCATGGTGAACCACCTTAAATTAGCTTAAATCATAAGAAAGATAAAAATAATAATTTTTAAAGATTTTGAATTGTAGCCTATCACTTGAATAAACGCCAATTTTAAATTTAAACTTACAGCTTCAAAGCATGCATTCCATACAGGCTCAATTGTGTTTTGTATCACTTTTGTCCGAAATGTTTGACTTCCAACTGTAACAATATTTTAATTTAAGAAATTTTGTAAACTTAAGAAAAAAAATCATTTCAAAAAAATCTTTTTATTAGACAAGTTTTAAATTATTATACCTAACACTTAATACGATATTACGGCGATATAATAACACATCGTAGTTAAACCGCTCATCTTTTCATTTAACATGAAAGTATATCCGGCATCCAGCGCGGTAATTATTAAAAAAACCGCACATCACCGTTTAATTACAGTAAATATCGTGGTGGGTGCCGGATATACTTACATGATGAGCGGTTTAACTACGACGCGTCAATAATTTTTACCTTGACCTACAAAAAACTTTAAATGACTAATGCAATCAAAGAATGCACTTTTGTTTTCGAAACCCGTAAAATTACAATAGTCCTAAACCTCCATTTAAAACAACGATGTTCGTGTTAGAGGAGCATTGTCACAAATCAATTTCTATATTTCCCAGATTGGAGTGCTCCTTTAATATCAAACCTACATTTTTCAAATTAACTATTTCGAGTTCTCTACACCAAGGCTATACTATTTTTAAATTTCAGCTCAATCGGTTTGGTATTAACGGAGTAGTGTGTCTCGGCGATATAGGAATTTGATTGGTGCCGTGCTCCTTTAAATGTTTCTACAGAATTTTAAGGCTCTAATATTACTTTATGCCAATGAGTGCTGAAAAAAAATTGATTGTTTAACGAGCGCGACGACAGAAACTCCACGTTTTCTTTTTAGCCCCCTTCACTTTGATTCCCACGGAGTAAAACATAATACAGCCACAAATTACTAATTTTACTCAACATTTGAAGATCCTTAAAAACCAAGGTGATTTTTTAGCCGCTAAACTTATTAAAGTATATTTTTAGTTTATTTTACCAAACGGTCGTTAGAGAAACCCGATGTGACACACACAGGTACACATACAAGTAAACGGACGTATTTCATACAGACACAACACAGTCGACAAGACCGACAGGCAGACAACTCTTTCAATAACCATTTGGTATATAAACATCAGTTTTACGTTAATTTTGAAAATTTTTATAAAATAAAGCAGGAAAAAAAGCGATTTTGCCCTCAGCTATGTTTAGAAAAAAGATAGACTAATTTAAGATGTGAACGTATGCAGACTTTTATTGCTTCAGCGTGATAGTATGAAAATAATGACTTGAAAAGATGAGGGTGCACACCAACAAATATAACAACAGTAAACGTCACACATGAATAAAAAATATTTGACGTAATTTAGAAATTACAAAAAAAGTTAATAAAATCTAATTAAAATTTTACTTATTAGTTTAACATAAGGATCTGATTTTCCTTTTTTCATAAAACCAATGTCTTTTTTCTCCAATTCTCTCGCACCGACAATGTGAATTCTTACTACTCCCTAAAATATTGTAGAATAATAAGTATGGTTTCTGGGGAAAAAGTGATTTCTGGGTAAAAGTTTTTGGATATTTTTTAGATAAGCACAGATAGGCAAAAAAATTTATAAAAAGTTTTAATTAACAATTTTAAGCAAATTTTACGTCTGGTTCTGGGAAACGTAGTCGGGTCAAATCCGTTTCTTCAGTTAAAGCCACGTCGATTTGGTTGGGAATGACACAGATGGCGTCAATCTGGCTGGAAGCTACGGATTTTACGGCGTCGAAAAGTCCCGGCAGCTCCACGATAGAACCCAAACCACTGAGATTAAAATCAAAATCCTGTAATTCATAAATGTAATAAAATAATTTCCTTACGGTGCTGTTTAATTTGCATAAGCATGGGTTGCGCAGCTGACTGTATGTAAAGTATTTCTTGCCCCGTTTCCAGCCACAATTCAACAGTAGTGAATGCACTTTATAGACCTCGATCTTGCATCTGGAAGATTCAACGATCAATAAAAGAAATAATTAACGGCACAATTTGTTTCATTTCGGCGATTGAATTTAACTCAATAAGTGAATCTCAAACACGGAGCACTTCATTATAATAATAATCATTAATACTAAGTCAATAAGTGAGCAATGACATAATTTTTGGTACTAAAATGTATTTTTTTAAAATTAAATTAAAATAAAATTAAACAATTATCTTTTTTAGCTTGTCTTGGCGGGGTTTTTTTTGTGCTTAAGAAAGGGCTGGGGGGTTAAATTTAACCCCCGGGGGTCGAATTTGATCCCCGGGGGTCAAATTTAACCCCCTAGAGGGTTAAATTTTTGTCAAAACGATACACGAATAGGGAAGAAATTTAATACACTGTGATACATTCTTTCTTATGTATTCTTGCTTATACCTATTGAGCAATCTTTCACATACAGCATTGTCGAAAAACGCCATTTTTGGGGGGTCATAACTCCTGAACCACAGGAGATATTTTGTTGAAAAAATTTTTGTGGGCTATTGGGGGCAGGGGTGAGGCAAAAACTATCAAAATCGAAGACAAAAAGTTTGACTCCGCACCGCACCTTTAAGCCTATTTAACATATGTAAAAAATGAAATTTTTTCGGGAAATTTTTGTTCTGTTTAATGTAATATTTCTTATTGTATTTTTAAGGATATCATATTGTGCTAAAAATATATACTTTTATATAGTTATGATATGAGGATATGTATTAATTCACTAACATTGACATCAACCGGCAAATTTTGTTTAAAAAAATTATATATACAAAACCAGTAAAGATATTTATGTCACTTTGTCTTCACTCCAACACTCATTTGTATAATAAACGCCGTAAACATTTTTAAAAAAACATTGATTTTACCGGACTTTCCAGAAGAAAAAAGCTGACGCCCCCGACCAACGGTGGTTTAGGTATTAGTGGAGTAAGAATGACTCTAGCTTTTCCTCGGAACTGAACATCACTAACACCCGCTCGAAATATACCCACTGAGACTTCAAAATTGGCGTTGCCTATTACATACATTTTTTTTATTTTAAAAGTTTATATTTAAGCAGAAACATCAATACCTAGCAGATTCATTCAATACCTAGCAGACATAAAAATATATGACATTAATAATAAATGAAAAATATTTAGCTTCCTAAGATACTTTTATTAGATTATTTACAAAAAAACATTACCATCAATAGAGTACTAGAAAGCGTCAATAGATAACCAAAATTATAAAGTTTTTTTCTATGTTATGTAGATGTTTTAATAAAACAAACGCAAAGAAAATGGTAATCGTCTTATCATCAAGTAAATGTAATTGACGTTGACACAATAGAAAAGGTTCCATTTGTTATTTAGTATTTCATAATAATTTTTTGGTTTTGATTTTTTCTGTTATAATTTTATTTTTAAGGGGATAAAACCGGGAATAATTCGAGCTCATTGTCAACACTGAAATGGTTTAAAACCGAAGAATTTTGAAACTCAAATCACATGCGATGCGTGGGAACGACACAAAACGATTTGGCTGGTTCATTCTTATAACAAAACGTTTTTTGTACAAAGTCCAAAGGAAAAAACGTTACTACGGCAAAATGAGCCACAGTCATTATAAAATATATGTGAATGTGACTATGACTCATTTTAAAATTAATGGGGTCCTGTTTTAACATTAAAATGAGTAACAGTCATGTCACATATATTTTATACGAATTGTGGCTCATTTTGCCGTATTCACGACGAAAAGCCCTTTGAACTTTGTCCCAAGGACAAACACAGCGTCAAAACGTTCTTTGGACTTTGTCCTTTGGATTTTGTTCATAGGACAAAGTCCAAAGGACAACGTGTTTATATACTTTTTGTCCTTTGGACTTTTCGCTTTGGATTTTGTGTTTAGGACAACGTGTTCATATACTTTTTGTCCAAATTTCAAGTACATAGCATTCATACTTCATCCAAAGGAAAAAATCCAAAGGACGTTTTCCCTTTTCTAAAAATTGTCCTTTGGACTTTGTCCAAAGGACGTTTTGTCATAAGTATGAACCAGCCTTTAGCTGCGTGAAATCACGCGGTCAACTTTTTTTAAAAAACGCAGATAATTTTTTAATTATCTTATTATTATTATTCTAACGCTCATAATTTGAAAAAGCTATTTCTCTTTCGATAATATTCGATATCAAAAACAGACATCTGTTTTTGATTTATAAGGTTCTTGTTATCAATTTATTGATTAAAACCATGATTTTAAAAAATGACTGCAAAATTTTTTATAAGCCGGTCCACTAAACGCTTGTTGATTAGGTGCTATGTTAACACGTCGTTTAAAACTCCTGAAGTGGAATAAATTAATGTTTTTATGATTGTATGTTTTGAATAAAAATTAATAAATAATATAATAAAACTTTATTGTTTTTCATTTTTCATTTTTTCATTTAAGTTTAACTTTATATAATGTCAATTTAGAGTTCACTAAGGTTCATTTATTTACTTTCATCGTCTCAGATCATCAGCATCAAAATACATATGAACAAGCATAAGTGTAGGGTTAGATCTTAATGACTTGATTTTTATATGTACAAAAAGCATTTTGAGTTATTAGAAGGCAGAGTACTGAAAGCAATAGACACCATACGCAAAAAATTGTAGGTTTAGGTTTTTTGATTCTACTAAAAATTGAGATAAATATATTTTAAATTAAAATTAAATTAATTACATAAAGTTTTAACAATAAAAAACACAATAAAAAACACATTTAAACACATAGTCAAAATATTTTTGTTCTTATACAATGCTAAAAATGTCTGCACCAAAGGAAAAAAAGTTTTCATACCCGAGTAAATCAGATCCAGATCCAAAATGATAGATTCGCGTCCCACTCTTTCGGTAAAAGTTTTTACACCTCCTACTCGTAAAGGGATTGTCCCCAAATCAATAGTTTCAAATTTGAATTTCTAAATATTATTGTTAAGCAAAAATGTGTCTATCATAATTTTTCATAAAAAATTCTTCAGTCTTTAAAAATTCTTCATGATTTGTTTTTGTACATGCATTTGTAACTGCATTATTACATAAAAAATTTTAATAAAAAATATTAAACCAAAAAAATAAAAATTAAATTTTAATTAAAAATCTGTAATACTCACAAAAAAGAAAAGAATTTATGTCATACAATTTTAGGATTTAACCTTTAAAAACACATTTTTTGTTTATACTTGTTTAAAAGGACGCCGGTTTGTTTTATATAAATTTTAACAATCATAAAAAGATTTTGCACTAAAGTTAAAATTTTTCAGGCTGTAATTAAGGGCGTAACAGCTCGCCGTCAGTAAGAAATGAAGAATACGCGTGTTTTTCTCCACGTGATATTTTCTTAAAGAACGAGTGGTTGGTTACTTTAAAAACTACCCAGCTGTTTTCACCCTGATAGAATTCATCTTTGGTTATATTCGATACCAAAGAGCTCCAGGCTATTGCGCCTCTGAAGAGGATTTTCGATTTTTAATTTTTTTCTCGAATAAAAAGATTTTAAAAATTTCTTTTTTGTAGAAAATATTAAACAATAATTGTAAAAGATGTGTTTAAATTATGTTTTTAAGTTACTCAAAGTTAATGGCAGAGCTTCCAAGCTCTCCCCACTTTAGATATTTCCGGATTTCGCAGAACATTTGGGAGCAGGAACTACAGAAGAAACACTACTGGTTGCTTTTGTTCAATAAATAAAACAGAGAGGTTTATGGGCTAATCACCGTAGCTCCTTTTTATCTTTCGTAGTATGCAGATCAACCGATCAAAATTTCGCGCGCTTTTGATCGGTTGATCTGCATACTACGAAAGATAAGTAGGAGATACAATAATTATCCATTATGATCACGCTTATGTATATTGCATACTTTATGTATAAACCGAGTTCCAGTGCAAGGTACCTATACCTATCCACTATTCCTCTATAGCGTGTTTTCTTCGCGGGGATGTGACTTCTCTAAAAAGTATGGACAGCAAAGCTAAATTTTGTAATTTTCCCTTGGTCGGTTGGCTGTCGGTGGTTTTTTTTGTTCACATCATTACATTTTTACCGACACAAACTACAAAATTTAGCTTTTTCGTCTATACTTTAGGTAGCCACATCCCCGCGAAAAAAACACACGCTGTAAAGAATTAGTGGATAAGCAAACTTTAACCATTTTAAATTTTAGTTTCCCTAAGCATCCAAATAAAATCTGTAAATCAAGCTAAAATTCATAAAAAAACCAACAAAAATATAGACAAGAGGGGGAAAATATGCCAATTTTTAAGCAGAATGTTTTTTGCGTGGGGGAAGAATTTACGAAAAAAGGAAAAAAATTAAGCGGTGTTAGCGGGATAGTTTTTCCGGTGTAAAAAATATACCAGATTAGATTTGACACCGACTGCCACTTTATACTTACAGTTTTTGTAAAAATGTGCGGTTTAGTTGAATTATATCTGGCTGACCTCGTAAATCAGAATGGGAACATGAAAGGGCCAGTCAATTTGTACGGTTAGGGTAGTGCATTTAATTTCGGCACTTTTTTGTTTTTCCGATGTAACTTTTTACTGTATGGCTCGATTTTCATGTTTGATAGCTCATTTTGAAGCTTTCACGGTACTGCGTTGCGTCACAAAAGTTTCACTGTACGAAAGTATTTTTTTACTTAATTAAATCAGTTTTAAAAAAATGGAAAATTGCCGAAATTAAATATGTGCATTTAATTTCGGCACTTTACAAACAATCGATTGTTTCTCAGTCAAAAAAACATCATTTTCAAAAATTTAAAAGCCTATCATTATCTCCAAACAGTTTTCTTTAATTTAAGCTTCTATTTGTTGTTCAACGTGTAACTGGCAAAAACTTACAGCTAAAATGCCAAATGGTATCAAAATGAGCAAAATTTGGGAAAAAAGTGCATTTAATTTCGGCACTTTTTAAAAGGACCCATTTAATCGAGTTTAAGTGCAGTGCTATGACCCCTACACATTTCAACGTTGTCTTTTAACTATTTACAACTACAATTTAACATCCAACCACTTAATTCAATCCGTTTTTACCTACAGCATATGAGTGCCGAAATTACACTATTTTATTTTATAACGATTGCTCACCACAGACGCAACATAGAACTACGGGGACTAAAAATTCGGAAAATAGACTAAATTTTATCAGGACAGTTTAATTTTTAAACCAATTTATTGCGTAATCATGAAATGCCCATTTTCTAAAAACGAGTAACAAATTTATTTTTTATAAATCACATAATTTCACATGAAAATATCATAACATAACAAATAAAAAGCTCACGACAGTCATCTACATATAATTAGCTCTCATTTGAGCTATCAAACGTCGTATTCCGTCCAGGATTACCAAATATATAGTCCAAAATCAAAAATGCCCAATTGGGAAAAGTGCCGAAATTAAATGCACTACCCTATAACGAGTTTTTTTTAAACAATTCAATCGCAAATTTTTTAATTCCCGCCTTTTCACAAAATAAACAAAAATTAGCGAACTAAAATTTCATTTTCTTCCAAAACGAGCAATTTGATGTTAAGCAAATTGAAGTAATGTTTTAATTTCCAAATTGTTGAAATAATGTATTTAAGCTTTAACATTAAACGACTTTAAAATTTTTTGAATTTTTTAAATTAATTTATTGTTAAACAAATAAATTAATACTACAAATCATTAAGGTCAGTTAAGTTTGATTTGACATCGCTACACAGTGTCTACATGATAATAAATGCTGTTTTAAATTACACTATTTTTCATTTAAAAAAATATATTTTATTAAGTTTGTTTGGATTAAAAAAAAATTGTTTAATATTTTTAGCAAAAATATTTTCTAAATACTTGAAAAGCCGATGGAAGTGCCACTCGAATCTGTGGCTCCACGATTTGTTGAATATATTCCTCAGCATAGTCACCGATATAAGGCCACAAATGGCTGATCATCTAAAAACAGTTATTTAATAAAATGGAAAACTATTATGAATGAGAAAAGGATTAACTACCATTTTCGTATTCTATAAACAGTTTGTTACTCCATTTTATGCGTGCGTGCGTGTGGTCGTGCCGCCTTATTTTTTTAAAATTCTGCTTTTTCAAAAAAATATACAAAAATTACTCAACTTTAGTACTTTAAAAATTTGGGTTTTGGTTTCAAATTGATTAAGTAGTTTGATAAATAATTTTAAAAATAAGGTTTTTGATCTGTAATATTAATGCGTTTTAGCTGAAAATATTATAACGTTTTGTTTTGAAATTGTCGATTCAATACTGCAAATTGTCTTGATCAAATAGGTTTGATTTGCTTAAAATTATTTTATTTTTATTATTTAAAAGAATCACCAAATTGATCCATTCCACTCGCTGTGAGTCAGGAAATTTGACCCATTCGGGTAGTTCAATGTGAAACTGCTTAAGCATGGCTTCATCTTCGTTTGTGGCCAACTGCTGCCGTACCTTAGTTCGCTTTTCTTTTTTGTCCACTAGGTAATACCAGGCCCAGTTAAATCCCACTATGCAAAACACGTAAAACACCGACGCCCCTGATCGCCCCAAAAAATAAACCACCAAAGTCAAAAGCGTAGTTCCGATTCCCGGCAAGAGCAAATCTATAAGTTGCCCCTGTTTTTGAGCTTTCGACTCAACTTTTTCCGGTAAATTTTCGCTCATTTTCCGTAAGATATATTTTTTAACGTTTTTTTAAAACTCACTGCATTCTTTATTTTCACGAATAATTCGCAATACGTACAATTGCGTACGCCCGCAGAGAAAAGATAAATAGAACTTCTCTTTTCTCAGAACAGGTTTTAAAAACTCCGTTATAACACATACAGTATAGTTAAAGAGTTGTTCGCCATGTTTAGTTATAAAATACAGGTTTATATATAAACGAAAGGTTATTATTCGATAATAAGGATAACAGCTGCAAAGCATTGATGTTTTAAGCTGAATTTGTCTGGGGAGCTTATATACTAGGAAGCTATGCAAAATTTATGAGCAAACAAACAATGGGATGTTTGCAGCGACATAAAAATCTGGAAAATATTTAAATGCAATGCATCTAGCGAAATTTAACATTAAAAGTTTTTCGGAAATATTTATGGTAATTTTTATGCTTTTAGAACCTATCAAATAATAAAATAATACGGGGTGGAATTGTTTGGTACTGAAGACAGCCGTATGCCTAAATATCCTAGTTTTTTGCTAAATTTTATAGATTTATCATTTTGTAAATTTCGAATTAATTAAAAGTACATTTGTGTTTATTTCATAAATAAAAATTACATAAGTAAGAACCTAAGAATTTTTACCACTATAACAGAAAACAAGGAGCAGAAAACATCCAAAAACTCTAAAAGAAATCTATAGGGACGGCTTGGGTGGTGAAATTTTATAGTTTATTTGCAACTAAAATTATTTTTGTGTTTAAGAAAGTGAGATATTTTGATGAAATTTTATGCATTTTAAAATTTTGAAGCAGTCATCTTGTTCTGCATAATGAGGCTTTATATTTTTAGTGATGATTAAGTGCGTGCGAGTAAAAATTAGCGTTTTGATTTTGTATTTGAAAAAGGCATTTATTACCTTTTATATTTTGGTTGTCTGTGACCAAGTGCAAATCGCTCACACATTTGTGAACAAATGCGGCTGGGGGTTAACGCAGGTCCATTTACGTTGTTATATATACTGTTTTGAGGCGAACACTTTATATGGTGACGTGCAAAATCCCCATAAAAGTAGTGTAAAATCCCCATGGCAAAATTCCCTATAACGTAGTGCAAATTCCCCATAACAATCAGAAATGCGATTGCAAACTAAAATGTGTTAAAAAACTAAGTTTTAATCATAAAATCAATAAAAATATTTTAATTTTTTCCTAAGCCTAAGCAAAGCCCTAAAATCAAGCTAAATTTTATCAACATAAAATTTTTTTGTACTTTCAAAGTGTAAAAATTTAAAGGAAATATTGCAAACGCATTATATTTATGGGGAATTCACACCACCTTATGGGGATTTTATAACGTTTATGGGGGATTTTGGCCTATGGGGAATTTGTCCATGGGGTTTTTATACGGACCCCTATATATACTGTAGATTTGTGGATTATATATTTGGAGACGAAATTATAATTTCTAGTATAGACTGTTTTTATGTACACTCGCACTGGCGACAAAATTTTAAATTATCTGGCACGTTCGATCTATACAAAAGTCATATAAGTATGTTACTAAGATTTTCGGCTAAAAATTATAAAAAATGTTATTTTATTAACACTACACGAAGTATGAATCCGCGGTTTACAAATCTGTCTCAAACGTTTGATCTTAAATTAAGGTAAGACACAAAACAGCCTTTATACATACAAAAGATTCCTGATAGAAAAATTGCAGCGGAAACAAAAGAGTCCTGAATGAGAAATGTGTTTCCGCGCTCATTCAATGAGATTGGTCCAAAAGAGTCCTGACACAAAATGAATTTATCGCAACTTATATAACTTGTTTTGCATCTATATTGCTTTTTTTAAAGTATTTTTTGTTTTTGTTGGTAATCCTTTACAATGTTTTACATCTGTTTTATTATTTATATATAAATTTAAAATAAGTAAAAATTAAAACCATGAACTGAAAACTCGTGGGTTTAATTCTTTTAAACGCAAGATTTTTGAAGCATTATTGCGTGCAGAACACGTTTGGTACAAAGTTCGTTTAAAACAATAAAAAGAAATTAAAACCGAAATGCTATGAGGTAGCGACAAATAACAAAACGAAAGTGTTTTTCCAAAACCCTTTTAAAACTTATTATTTCAAAAAAATATAGCGTGTTCCAAACGGCTTAATGTTCTGATAATACTTTTAAACTCCAAATTTGACTTAATTTTAGTCCATAAATAAACAAAATTTGATTTTGAAGAACGGGGCAAGCCGTCCATTTATAATTATTTGAAATGGCTAAAACAATACTGAAATTGATAACATCGCGTTACAAATGAAAATTAAGTGTTTTTTTAATTTTTATTTAAAATTCTATTAATTATTTTTAATTCTTCATATTTTAAAAGAAATAACCGCATTTTGTTCTTGATAATTTTATAATTGCGGTAAATGAAAAAATAAAAAATACAATGAACAGTATCACAAAAGCAAATTGCAAATCGACTTGTTTTTTTAAGAATTAAAGAAAAAAAAAATAAAAGGTCATAATTTTAAATTAATATCTGTTTACAGATTTTATGCAAAAACCTTGGTTTGTTAAATTTGGCGCTTCCAGACAGCCTTTGGGTTTTGTCAAGAACACAAAAAAGCGATCATGAAAACGTTTACTTGGTTTTTAAATTTTGCTTAGGCTTAAGAAAAAATAGTTTTCAGTCCTTGGTTAAAATATTGCGTTTTTTGTGAAAGGACTTTTGAGCCGATTGCATTTTTACCGATGCTGATACTTGTGTAAATGCAATCTTTAAAGGACCTTTTTTGTTTTTGTGTCAGGACTTTTTGGTAGGAGGGGCAACATATACAAATAATTACGTTAGCTAAAAATAAAAAATGCAAAGTTTCATATTTAAAGGAGCACTGTCACAAATCAAATTCCTATATCGCCCGAAACGAACTGCTCCTTTAATACCAAACCTACCTAACTCAAATTCGGGATTTGTAGTGCTCCACTACAAGGCTATAACATTCTTAAAATCCAGCTCGTTTGGTTCAGTATTAAAGGAGCAGTCCGGGTTGGGCGATATAGGATTTTGATTTGTGACAGTGCTGCTTTAAATCAAGTCAAAATAAGCGAAATCAAAACGAAATTGGAATTTTTTCTTTAGAATTGGCTAAAACAAAAAGTTATTATACATTATTATAATTCGAATGAAACATTCTGCAAATGTTGCAAACATTAAGGTGTTAACAATTGTTTGATAGTGTGAAATAATTCAGCAAAAATAAACGGTAAAACATACTGTAACAACCTGTAATTTACCTATAGGGTTTAAGAGTAAAATGGCACATAAAGGTATTACTGAAAATTGTTTTTTGTTAGCAATGAAACTTATGATAATTGCTTATCTCATTATTGATTTTATGATTTAAAACAAATTTCTTTTGAAACCAATCACTCTGTCCAACAATACTAGGAAAAGGACTACTTGTCTTTTAAAAAAAGTTTTACTTAAAATAGTCGTAATGTTTAGCGACTTTTGGTTTTAGAATTATACATATTAAAAGAGAAAAAAACCAAATTTAAATATGGTTTACCATCAATTACTGTTGTATAGCTTACCTTACCTTAACTCAATGTTTGTTTTATAAGAATTATTTTTAAGCTTAAATGTTTATTTTCTGAAGTTTTACCTCAGATATCTTAGTTAAAAGTAACTAGGTATCTATTCCAAAGTTTTGTTCACTCAGTTGACCTAGTTGACCTTGTGTACATAGTTGACCGAGTTTACCTTGTTGACCTAGTTGACCCTGTTGACCTTGTTAACCTTGTTTACCTATATTTGACAGAGTTAACCTTGTGGATCTAGTTGACCTTGTTATATCGAGTTTTGTCTTAAGAAAGATCAAAAAAAAATTATTGCTATTGCAACACATTGATAACTACTATCATAACTTGAATTTATCATCTTTCGAATATTGAACTCAAATCGATCCCAGTTTCATAACGTTTCATACTTTTCGAATTAAGTCCCTACTTATATAACAGATTAACCCCATTTTCGTCCAAAAGTACTTTACCAGATTAAATCCTAACTTTGGCGATGGTTTATTAATCTCTAAAAGTTTCATATCGGTATTTATATTAACAACTAAAAAAGACATAATTCAGCGATCATAAAAATTCAAAATTACGCCTTTGGTTTTAACGCTAAGAATAATCCTCCTTGCGCCATTTACATCATAATACTTTTGGAAAAACATACAAATGGTGCAGTTAAACTTTCATCATCGAAAAAAATGAAAATAGGAGAATAAATTTAGAAGGTCTAAAAACGCAACTAAACATCCGAAACTAACAAGCCCAACCCCTACATCCAACCACCCAAATCGCAATTTTGCCACAGCCAAAACTCAACCGAATTACCCAACCATACCACAACCTAAGCCAAACTTCACAGCCGCATCCAATCCGTCCAACCTCCAAACGCTTTTATTTATAATTTTAGTTTATTTGTTTAATTGTGACATATCTTTTTTAATACATAAACGGTTTTCATATTAGTTTGTGTTTCTTACACATCCAATCATATTACACTACACTCGTAACTTCTTGGCAAACCAAAGTTAAACAAACAACCAAGTCAACTCGTTGTCGTTACACAATCAAACGCAAAAAAACCTGTTCGATAATAATATTATACACGCAGTGCTCAGCGGCCGGTCCATTAAACGTGCGTGAACTAGGTGCTATTTTAGCTCGTTGTTTAAAACCATTGAATATGTTTATATTTTTCAATTTTTTTTTCAAAAAATTTTACTGTATTCCATGTTTGAATGACACAAATTAATATTTTAATAGGTTCATGCTTAGTTGTTTAAAAAAATACAAGTTTATAAAGTTTTAACCCCTAATTTGTAGTTAGTAAAGCTCTGAATCAGGGGCTAAGATATTAGCTCAATTAGCTTATATTAAAAAATAAATATACATAAAAATATTAAAATATCAAGTTATCTCAATTAAACAAAGGATTTTTAAAGCGTTTACCTAAAAAAATAAAAATAGCTAAAATGCTAAAATAGCACTGCTAGTTTAACAGGTCGCACACATTTAGTGGACCACCTCCTTAGTTGTTTTTATTTTAACGCGGAAATGTTAAATAGGTTTTACGGTTTTTGATTTTGATGTGTTTTTTTCTGTAGTTGCTTTTTTGTAATTCGGTTTTTTATAATTTTGTATCATAATTTATTTATTTTAAGATAGTTTTGTCATTATAGGCTCCTTGCACTGGAACTCGGTTTATACATGAAGTATGCAATATACATAAGCGTCACCATAATTGATAATTACCGTATCTGCAACTTATCTTTCGTAGTATGCAGATCAACCCATCGAAAGCGCGCGAAATTTCGATCGGTTGATCTGCATACTACGAAAAATAAGTAAAAGACACGGTAATTATTCATTATGTTGACGCTTATGAATATTGCATACTTTATGTATAAACCGAGTTCAAGTGCAAGGAGCCTATAATGACAAAACTATCTTAGAATAAATAAATTATGCTACGAAATTATAAAAAAACAGAATTACAAAAAAGCAACTACAGAAAAAAATACATCAAAATCAAAAACCGTAAAACCTATTTAACATTTCCGCGTTAAAATAAAAACAACTAAGGAGGTGGTCCACTAAATGCGTGCGACCTGTTAAACTATTTTAGCAGTCCTATTTTAGCATTTTAGCTATTTTTATTTTTTTAGGTAAATGCTTTACAAATAAATTGAGAATGAAAACAAATAAACCTTTTATTAATATGGCGAAATAAATCAAGTTTAAATCTGTTTTGTCATATTGGAGGGCCATTCTGTCTTTATATCGCAACAACGGACTATACACTTTTAATAAAAAAACTGTTTAGTTCAAAGCTTAAGCTCATTAGCAGCAAGCCTACCAAATTTTCAAATTTTCCCTAGCTTTTAGCAA
>JASAMX010034084.1:0-39164 GCA_030248175.1 Microlaimidae sp. YZB2_3
TTTAAATCTAGGAATTTAGTTTGAACTACTGCGTTCATTCGAAAACAATACATAAAGCGAAGTTGGGTTAGCCCGCAACTGATTAAACTTGCAATGATCTGCATATTGCATAGCTGCTTACTTTTGCTACCAAAAAATTAATGGGACTCCACAGTTCCAAACACATTTTTTAGATCTTAACCTCATTTACTTCAAAAAATTTTTAAAATAGGATACGCAGGATAAAACGAAACTGATAGTGCAATCAAACAGTACAAATAACCACTATATTCCTCCATCAACTTAAACTCTCAAGTCTCAGTACACATAAGAAGTCACTTGGTCAATGCACTCTGCTAGCAAAATCAGAAATCACATGTTTACGTTTTTTGTCTAACTTAGTGCTAGTGCAAATATGTTTTTGTAAAGTTTTTGTAAAACCACAAACTTCAGGTTTCTTCAGAAGTACATGTTTCTTATTCCAAAGTATTTCTAGTTAAATATACCCTAAATTGTTCCATTTATAAAACATTTGCATTTGTTAAATTATAATAAATTAATAATAAAATTATAAAACAGCTGTGCCTTTGAGATTTTCTCGAGGTATATCGACTTCATTTCTTGTCTGCACCAAATGTCTCCAATTTTCCAGGAAAATTACAACCATCGTCTTTCCTCTGGTGTTCCTGATTTTCTGTACTATATTTTTCATTGTGTTTGTGTTTATGCCAGTGGACAAAGAGCAGGCAAGCTGCACATTCGACTAAACAATCCTGTGCGTTAAAACAACGTACTGTTTATTTAGCAAGATCAGCCGACCCTGAAGGAAATTACCTGAAAACTGATGTTGATTCTGAATTAACCAAGATAAAACATACTTGGGGAAATAATATTATTTTTGACTTTTTACGTTTTATACTGTGTTTAAATTTTGTTATGTGAATACATCTGGTAATATGTGTAAATTGTTTTACACAATAATATATATTTTTACTAAACAACGTTTTTTTAACAACAAGTAGCCCGTGTCAGCCATACGACTGACAAATAAGGTTGCTGTCGTTGTGGGGAAGGGTCTTTCCCTCGTTTGCTGAAAATATGTGGTCCAGCATAATGATGTCCATGTTAATTTTTTACTAATTTCAACCCCCTTATGATGCTTCTTGAACTATAAGGTAAAAATATCTCATTTAACCCAATCATTTTTATGATTGGGGAGGAAGGTATTTCCCTCTTTGTAAAAATATGTTGTCCAGTATAAAGATTTCCTAGTTATTTTTTAAAATTTCAACCCAATTATGACATTCTCCAGACTGTAAGCTATGATACCTCATTTAGCCAAATCCGTTTTATGGTTGGGGAGAAGGGACCCCTTTTTGGTTAAAATGCGTTGTCCAGCATAAGAATGTCTTTCCCTCTTTGGGGAGGAAGGTCTTTCCCTCTTTGGTAAAAATATGTTGTCCAGTATAAAAATTTTCATGTTATTTTTTTAACAATTTCAACCCACTTATGACATTCTCCAGACTGTCAGCTTTGCAATGATACCTCATTTAGTCCAATCCGTTTTGTGGTTGGGGAGAAGCCCTCCCTCTTGGTCAAAATGCGTTGTCCAGCATGAAAATGTCCTTGTTATTTATTTTTTGAAACATTCAACCCTTTTATGACTTTCCTTGAAACTTAAGTTTTGCAATGATATCTCATTTAGCCCAATTCTTTTCGTGGTTAAGGAGAAAGTTCATTCCCCCTTTTAGTGAAAAAAAACGTCCGGCATAAAGATGTCTATGTTCATTTTTCCAAAAACATGATACTCTGGCGTTACATTGGCGAATTATTTTTATCAATAAGTTTAAACCGAAATCTTCGGTTCAAACTTTCGAAGATTCAAAGATATATTTTTCAATTTCGAAGATATATTTTTCAACTTTCAAAATCCATAGGGCCATAGGAAAAAATATTTTTTTCAAATTATTTGCCATTTAAAAAAAATTTAGGTTTTTTTCACGGTTTTTTTATGTTTTTTAGTTTGATTTTAAGGTTTGGCTTAGGCTTAGGGAAAACAAAATTTTATTTTGTTATGAATTTTAAAGTGTTTCTGGAGCTATTTTTTCCGAAGATATTATGCAGATTGTATTTCTTCCTAGCGCCATTATTAATAAACTTTGAGCAAACAAAGGTAATTTTT
This sequence comes from Microlaimidae sp. YZB2_3, assembly GCA_030248175.1. Lineage (NCBI taxonomy): Eukaryota > Metazoa > Nematoda > Chromadorea > Desmodorida > Microlaimidae > Microlaimidae sp. YZB2_3. The sequence continues at coordinate 2,162 of JASAMX010034084.1, forward strand.
TGTTTTAAATTAATGTAACACTAATTTTCTAAGTGTGACGGGAAGAAGACATATCCATCGATATCAAATAAAAACAAAGCGCAAAACATCCAGATATAGTTGCTAAACATTAATTTTGGTATATTGTTATTTGATGTATGGTTTTTTTCACAGATTTCTCAACAACAAAAAATTTAAAATTTATACGAAGGTTATATATAAAGAAGCGAAATGTTTTTTATACGTTTATACGTACTTCGCTTTTTTAAAAAAAAATTTGGTTTCTAAATGGTAATACCAGACCAGAATTACAGCAAACAAAACGCAACAATATGTAAAATTTCTAGTAAGCAAATTTTTTTAAATGACAGCATTCGTTTAATATTTTTCGGAATAAAAAATGAAAAATTAAACTCAAATTTAGAATTTAAACCAAATTTTAAATCAGAAATTCATTGTAAAAAAGCAAATTGTCCCAAGAAAAGTAAGTTTTAAATAAATAAATTACGCTTATAAAAAACCCTGTGAACTAGGAATAAAAAGCAAGGAAATACAAACGCCAGACAATGAATGAGTTGTGCAGGGAGCGAACTGTCCATAGGGAGTGAATTGTCCGGGGAGCGAATTGTCCAGGGAGCGAATTGTCCACAATGAAGTGTTTTGTAAAAATTGCGCTTATAAAGAATCCCGGGAGCGAAATAGGCAGGAAGCGAACTGTCCAGGGAGCGAATTGTCCCGGGAGCGAAATGTCCCTGGAGCGAATTGTAGGAAGCAAATTGTCCCCAATTTAAAATAATACACACAATTAATTTCAATAATTTTACGTCTGGAAATCACAACACGCAATGATCAAAATCAACATCACTGGTTTATTTTTAAAAAACTCTAAAAAGCTCTGGTTTATTTCAATTACTTTACTGCTAGCAATGGGATTGAATCTCAGAATGAGTTTCTCGATGCCTTAATATTAAAAACTAATGCTCAGCTCAAACAGTGGATAGGACAAAGTGTACGAGTGAGCGGCAACCCCAGACCATTGCGTTAACAATCGGCTTGGGCAATTGAGCCTTTTGATATTTATTAAATCAAGAAAATTAATAGTTTATATCATTCAATTGAGGATTAACTGATTAAAAAATTTCAAGCTTAATGCCCACCAAGACACCAATAATAAAAAAATATTTAATAAAATAAAATTTAAACATTAGAACAAACTGCTTGTAAAAAATACGATTTAAAAGGTACAAGGCAAGAAAAACGTCATTCAAATGATAAGTTTGGACTTTTGATAACAATCTAATGAGATCCCATCTAAATGGGATCTCATATAAATGATTATGTTTAAATGAGGTTCTATTTTATATAACATCATTTTAATGGGATCGCAGTTTAATGAATATCGTTCTAATGGGATTTTCGTTTGTGACTTTACAGTCACGAACGAAATTTTCTTTTTCTAAAAAAATTCATAAATTAATACATATAAAATTGCGAAAGCTCATCATTTAATTTTATTTTCTAATTTTTGCTGTAAACATGTATACAAGAAAAAATTTATGTTTAAAACAACGTTCAGAATATGGTAAATTATGTTTCGTTAACTTTTGAGTGATTTGTTACAATGCTTTTTGCGTTTGAAAGTTCCCCCAATTAATAGACAAAATTTTGCTCGCAGTCGATTTTTGTCTTCAAATTACATGTGCATGTGAAACAAAATAACTTTTGATGCAAAAATATTTAAAAGTGCTTTGTGTGCTTCAATAAATCAAATGAAGAACATAAAGTATTTATAAAAATAATATAAACATAAACTAACTTTTTATATGATCATGGAAACTTGAGCAAAAATTTGCTATGTTATTTAAAACTCTTTAGACAACTTCATCTAATAAAAGAAGAAGGATTGTTTTTTTTCCTCACAACTGTAAAAAGTTGCTACACACATTGTATCTAAACTAATACTCATACTGAAAAGTAATAAAGAAGAAAGTCTGTTTTCTTTTTCTCACAACTGTAAAAAGTTGCTACAGACACTGTGCCTAAACTAATACCAAAGGTGAATGATCTAATAAAGGTATGTCACAGCGATTTGTAGCAGCGTACATCATAAAATCCAAATCGAGCCGCATGTCCTGCCTAAGGCCGCATGTCCTGCCTAAGGCCGCATGTCCTGCCTAAGGCCGCATGTCCTGCCTAAGGCCGCATGTCCGGCCTAGGACCGCATTTCCGGGCACAAGAGAGCAAATTTTGCCACGCCACACCACTATGGTAAAAATAACAAGAACGCAACGCAGAAAAATTTGCTCCTTTGTGCGCGGACATGCGGCCCTAGGCCGGACATGTGACCCTAGGCCGGACATGCGGCCTTAGGCCCGACACGCGGCCCTAAGCCGGACATGCGGCCCTAGGACGGACATGCGGCTCGAATTGGATTTTATGATGCACGCTGCTACAGACCGCTGTGACATACCTTCATTATATTATCCACCTTTGTTGATCCTCATATTTTGTACAAAATTCATTTTGCACATTCTAATCACGCAGATTTACGTTTAGATCTGTATTTTACTAACACCAAATCGCTGATTAATCACTTTTTGAACAATTTTTAAATAATCAAACAATAAATGGGATTTCATGGTATATTTTAAATATTTTTTACAAGTTAAATTAAATTTTTTTCTGATTTTGGCACACCGTATTCCTTTTATTCGTTTTCCCATTCAAAACCAGATTTTAAAAAAAACACTGAAAGTAAATATTGTCAGTTTAATTTACCGCTATGCAATTTTGTAAAGAATAATTTACAAGAAATATTGCGCGTGGGTAACACGTGGAAAAAACAGCTTTTAATTTGTTTTAAACTATAGTTAATGGGATCCTTATTTATTTTACATCAACCTACATGTATCCAAGACCGAATTAAACAACTCTCAACTCTATACACTTTTTGTGTATACAACAATGTTCCCCGAAACTCTAAGCTCCAGAGTGCAGTGTCGCTTTTCGGAACTCCGGAACAATCTATGGAGCTCTATAGCTTCGCTTTTTTGTAATAATTTTATGAGTAATTAAATAAAAATTCCATAGTGTATTTCGTTAAAATTTTTTTGTAATTAGATTTTTTTAAAGCTTATTAAACCAATAAAATAGGTCAAAAACGTCGAATATAATAGTTTAGAATATATTTCAATCAAAAGCTAGTTTGAAATCGCGCATTTAATAGACAAAGATCTTTCCAATTTAAGATCTCTCCGCTTCAATGGTCTAACGTAAAGATCATGATATTATAGGGCAGCAACATCACTATAGGAAAATATTGTCGTAGCTGCAGTGCTGTATTGTAGCTTTTGCGTAGCCTTAAATAATAGTTCAAAACTGTTTAAAACCACAAATAATAGTTCACAAAATTGGCTAATAAAGTAATTGCAGCAGAAATTGTGTTTCGGCATTGTTTCAATTTTTTTGTGCGGTGATATTGGAAATTAATTAAAATTCTTGCAGTATAACTTCCGCACGCATGTTTTTCCGCAGGCGATGACCGACAGCGGATTGAGAGAACAGATTGAAATGGTTTATAACGTCAAATTATTGCATAGATTTTAGTGCAAGTAGCAATCATGCAAATTAATGAAAAGCAAAAAACAAACTGCGCCTACGTTGGCAGCTATACGTGTATTTTACCAATAGTAGCAATTTTAAAATAATACCAATTTTACCATTAGCATTAAAAACTTTTTTTGAGGTTAACTATTTAAGTTTTAAATATAAATAGTATCAGATTTTTAAATAAACCAACAATATCAGGTGTATGATAGAATGAAAAATCTTTTAATAAATAGTCTGAAAATAGTTCAGATTAAAAATTAATACCTTTCTAATTGCTGCCAAGGATAGGCTTATTTAGTTTTTTTATTTAGTTTTATATAATTTTTAAAAAAATTATTGATCAACATTGTGTTGTAAAAATTTGATGGTGGCATCAACTGATGACGGCGCACTCCCCTTGGGCTTGTCCTCATAACTTGTTTTGGGGTAAGCGTCCAAACAAGTTATTAACAGTTGTTAATTTTATCCAAAAATGTTTTAAAAATTTTTTTGGTTTTTAATTTGTAATGTTTACTTTAATTTCTAAAAACTTGTTTTAAAATAAATAAAACTTTTTTTAATTAACAATCATATAAAATTATCTTTTAATTGTCCATTTGTGTTTGTTATTTTTTATTAATGTTTAAAAAACTTATGGGCCTATTTCCCTCTCTCCAAAATTTTTTTGGCCGTTTTGTGTTCATATTTTTTAAAGTTTAAAATTAATATCTGTTCAAATTACCTTTACTAAGCATAAACTTTACAACTAAAAGCATGACGTGCAAAGCCACTGCCGGAAACGTTTTGTGCTTAAATTTTATAATAGTCATACATAGGGCTGCCACAGAGTACTTATTTAAAAACTAAATGTTGCTTGAAATTGTATAATTAAAAATTAATTGTTTCGCAATCTATTGCAATGATTTTTTTACACAAATAAACACGTTTTTAAAAGAAAAATTTTTTTTAATAACGCCATTAGCGAAATTTCCTGTTAGAACTGCAGCCAAAGCACTTTAGTCGTTTCTACGGCTAATAAATGTCTAAATCTATTTAAAAATTAAATAGTTTTTTAACTATACATTTTTGAGATATTTCTGTCAAATTATAAAAAAGTACTGCAAAACCTACAACATAATAATGTTCTAGGTTTCATAAATAACTCAAATTTTTACACCTAAATTCCTATGGATTATATGCATTAATCGCATTTACATCATTTTGAGAAGTTTAATGACTCCGCGTAATTTGACCAGCTTATAATTCTGTGGTGTAAATGTATTTTATGTAAATTTCGTTGAAAATTTGAGTTTCGTGGTAAAAAGTTTAAATTTTATAGTGTTATTTTTGTATTTTTTCATCGTAATATCTCATCGAATTAACTGAACAAGAAATTTTTAAAAGCGTAAAAACAGCAGAAATTATGTAAAAGTGGGTTAACTAATAATAAATGACTATTTAAAAATAATTTAAAGAACCGCACCTTCATTAAAGTTATTTTTATATTTTAAAACATCGAATAATATTGATACCTTAGTTACAAATAAATAAATACTTTTGTTACTTTTAAATACCTTTACTGTAACTTTTAAAATTAGTTTTGAATAAAACACACACACACACACAAACACACACACACACACACACACACACACACACACACACACACACACACACACACACACACACACACACACACACACACACACACACACACACACACACACACACACACACACACACACACACACACACACACACACACACACACACACACACACACACACACACACACACACACACAGACACACACACACACGTGCGCGCGCACGCCGAACGCTCTCTTTTCTTTAAATCATGGACCACATTTCGCGAATGAAAGATGAACGGACACCGTTTATGCTACTCTTTTGCCATGTTGACTGGCTCAAAAACGAAGTGCACTTAAAAAAATAACAACTACCACCAATTACAGCAATATTCCAAGCAAACTTCCTAGAAAGTCCACTAAAACCTGACCACTGCAAGCACATGAAAGAGAAGACAACTGGAGATATGCAGTTAAACAGCATAACAGGACCAATAAAACTGCAATTGAAGCCACATTCAATTGCTCTGAAACAAATTTGTAAAAACCGTTTTGAATCAGAACTGCTGTTAAATAGACACATCAATCAGTGTCGTATAGCAAGAGCGCCAACCGCAGATGCAACAACGTGTCGTTACTTCCAATAAATTTTTCAAGAATGAAAAAAGTGTCAAGAATGTAGACAAGTATTCTAAGCTGAAACCGGATGAAAGCACTGTAAATCTAGAAGCTACAACATCAATTTCTGCGAACCCAGCAAGACCGAGAACAACAGAAGCTGCACCCCCAAAAGACTTCTCTCTCTTTTTGCTTTTTTGTTGTAAACAAAAGAGTAGAGTCATTAAACATGTATAATAAAAGGTCATTAGTAAATGTTTTGACATAAATTCCTATTAAAACCTTCTTAGACATTTAGACATTTTGAGGGTTCTTAAAATTCTGACGTGTTTTACAAAAACGTTTAAAAATAAAGTAATATTTAAGCGCTTGACTAATTTTTAAACAATTTTAATTACTTTTAACTTCGTTTTTTTTCTAAGTAAATAAGATTAAGACAGTTTTTTAGTCTTCAGGTATGACGCTCATTTCAAATTACTTTTAAAAATATAGGCTTTGACAGTCCCTAAATCAGCCAATTATAAAAATAGACATTTTGAGGGTCCTTAAAATTCTGACGTGATTTACAAAAACGTTTAAAAGTACAGTAATAATTAAGCGCTTGATTAATTTTTAAACAATTTTTATTACTTTTAACTTCGTTTATTCTAAGTGAATAAGATTAAGACAGTTTTTTAGTCTTCAGGTATGACGCTCATTTCAAATTACTTTTAAAATAATAAGCTTTGACAGTCCCTAAATCAGCCAATTATAAAACGTTTCAAGATCAAAAATTCAACGAATTTTACAACAACATATTGTTTGCTTAACAAATTTTTTAACGGTTTTTATATTAAGTATTTCTATCAAAAATATATAATATACCGAAAAATGTGCAACTCCTATATAAAAAAAGTACAGAAAAGGTGGCCTTTATAATGAGCCTCTCCATTTAAATGACACTCTCCACTATAATGGTATAGTAGCCATTTTAATTCGGCGAGTTAAAATGGAGTAGAAAGCTATTATAATAGCCATTTATTGTCTTAATTTCACTTCATATATATTCAAGTCAATATGTCGGCCGCACATGTTTCTCGTGTTGAACAGTATTAAACCAACACGGGGAAACTCGTGCGGCCCGGACAGTGTTAGACTTGTGAGTATATATGAAGTGAAATTAAGTCAATAAATGGCTATTATAATAGCTTCTCTCTTTCCATTTTAACTCGCCGAATTAAAATGGCTACTATGCCATTATAGTGGAGAGTGTCATTTAAATGGAGAGGCTCATTATAAAGGCCACCTTTTCTGTACTTTTTTTATATAGGAGTTGCACATTTTTCGGTATATTATATATTTTTGTTTCTATTAGTAAAAACAAAACGTGTTACTTGTAGTGCGTCAAGAAATTTTGAAATCTAAACTGAATTTTTGATTTTTGTATTTGCTGTCAAAACGTTTTAATGCCTTCTATTTTGAGTTCTATTATGTGTAAACGTATTTTGCTAATTTCATTTTAAATAATCATTTAAATATTATATTAATAACCACATTAAGTGTATTTTACTACTTGAAGCAAAATAGTATAGTAAGGAAAAATGAAACATTTAGAATAAACTACTTGAAAAATAAGAAAATATTTAAATGGTACTTTGCAAGAAGAAGTACCATTTAAAAAGTATTTTTCGACTCTTAATACCATTCTAATAGAATCCCAAATAAACAATTATCGTTCTACTGTAACTTATTTCAATGGAATCCCATTAAAATGGTAATTATGTAAATAAGATACTATTTAAATGGGGCTTTTGGTACTATTCTAATGGGATTTTATTTAAATAACTACTTTAAAAACTATTTAAAAACACTTTAAAAACTACTTTAAAAACTACTTTAAAAACATTTAAATAACTACTTTCATTTAAATAACTACTATTTAAATGATCCCATTCTTTTGAATGAAATTCCATTTAAATAGATAATTCTAATAGTACTTATATAAATATAGGGTCTCACTAGAATGGTAGTTATTTAAATGGAATCCCATTAGAATCGTTGTTATTTAAATAGGATCCCATTAGAATGAAAGTTATTTCAGGTGAAACGATATAGTTAGGATACTCTGGTGGAACGATATAGTTAGGATACTCTCACTAGAATGATAGTTATTTAAATGGAATCTCATTAGAATTGTTGTTATTTAAATAGGATCCCATTAGAATGGTAGTTATTTAAGGTGGAACGATATAGTTAGGATATTCTGTCAGTTTTTGTATATAACTCGTGCCATACGTGACGGACAGAAGCAAACTATATATTAGTAAAAGGTTTTTTCCGGTCAGTTCAGTATCTTTAACATTCTCAGTGGACTATTCAACGCCGAGATATGCTTCTTTGAAAAAAATCATTTTAAAACAGTTTTTCTTAATTTAACAGAACCAGAGTTAATATTACGTGATAAAAATTTAACTCAAGTTACATAGATGAACCAAATGTACATGTCCACAACAATTTTCAGCAAAATCCCAACTATTGAAGTTTTTTTAATTTCGTTTGATTCCTAAAATTTTTGAAATAAAAAATTAAAAGACATGATAGTAGAGACTTCGTTAAAAAACTAAAAACTGGCTCGTGCCAGCAGCCATTTGAGCGAATTTCCCTTCTGTGGACCAAGCTTCTTCACCTTCGTACGCTGTTGCAGTTCGGAAAGGAATCTCTCCCAGCCAGGCCCCTGTTTATGTAGCCGTTAAAGATATTCTAAATGAAAAAGAAATGAAAAGTCAGGTTTTTCTAACTAACTTCCCGGAGCCTCAAGATGAATCTGTAAACGGTCTACTATCAAACTTTGAACACTTCTTTTCGAAAATCGGCTTTGAAGATTATTGGCAAATCGTAATGTCTCCTGAAAGGCTGGGTAAGAATCCACTCGATCTTGGCTCAAGTAAACTTAAGAATTACACGGGCCAGGGTGCAATTTATGCAATAAATTTACTGTACGGCTTTAAAATGTTTATCCAGTAATAAAATGCTTAAGGAAATGGGCGTTTTCATGCGAGTGTCCCAATGACTTTCGGCTAAAGCACTATTTTAAAATAAGCCGACAAAATCAATTGAATAGAAATATGCATTAATTGCATCCCAATTGGCTTTACTATAATCTCAAAATTTTGTTTCAATTTTAACTTGTTTTTTGGCTACAACCCTTATCCGTAAGGACCCATCAACCTGTTTTGTTATCGAGATGATACTTGAGATTAAAATTAAACAACTATCGTAAAATGCATCAACTCGCTTACCTTGAGAACTTCAAATTGAAACAAAAGGGTATTACTTCTACAAGCTACTCGGTAAAACAAAATATGAAGAGAGGTTACTATTATACCAAGTATCATCTCGATAACAAAACAGGTCGATGTATCATTACGGATAAGGGTTGTAGCCAAAAAAACAAGTTAAAACTGAAACAAAATTTTGTGATTATAGTAAAGCCAATTGGGATGCAATTAATGCATATTTCTATTCAATTGCTTTTGTCGGCTTATTTTAAAATAGTGCTTCAGCCGAAAGTCATTGGAACACTGTCAAATCCCATATTAACTATGTTATCGATCAATATGTGCCTTTTTCTATTAATCAAAACAAACAAAAACATGTTTATCCCAAATATATACAAAATATTAAATCAAAAAAAAAACAAAGTTTGGAAAAAAACGGATAAATCCTTTAGCTAGATTTGAGTATAATAGACTTAACAAGCTTTTTAGTTCTGAGGTTACAACATTTTTAGAAAAAAACGCGAAAAAAAACTTCTTTCTTCTAATAACAAAAATACATTGTTTAGGTATGTTAAAAGTTTACGCAACTCTAACATTAACGTTTTACCGCTAATAACCGACGGAGGACTTACAAGTGACCCCCATAAACAGAGTGAAATTTTTAATTCTTGTTTTAGTTATAATTTTACAACCTACAATGATCAGATAGATCCCAAATTTTTTGGTCCATCCAATAATAATCAACTTAAAAATATTACATTTTCTCGTGAAATTGTTTTAAAAGTATTAAAAAAGCAAAAATCTAAAAAAAAGTAGGACAACTGACAATTCACCATTAATTTCAAAAAGCTCGCACAATTATTGGCGGCAGAATCATTTCGAACTCACAAACTACCTTCAACTTGGCTTTTAGCTGAAGTCATTCCTATTTTAAAAACGGGTGTGCAAGCATTCCTGATAATTATCGTCCTATTTCCCTAACTTGTATCGCAAAGGAGGTCATGGAAACCTGCATTTATAATAATTTTTTTGCATTTTAAAAAAATCTTATCAGTAAGGAGCAACACGATTTTTTGCAAAATAGATCAACTTGTTTACAGCTTTTGGAATCCTACAACGATTGGATAAACGCTATTAACAAAAATTTAATCATTGATACGGTCTATGCAGATTTCAGTAAATCTTCTGATTCAGTGTCACACAAGAAACTGATTCAAAAGCTTTCTGGTTATGGGATTTAGTGGCGACCTACTTGAATGGATACAATCTTTTCTTACAAACCGTACTCAAAGAGTTGTACTGGGCAACTCATTTTCATCATTTACTAAAGTAGCCTCTGAGGTCCCCCAGGGATCTGTACTAGGTTCGCTACTTTTTCTGTTATACATCAATGACCTTCCAAATGTAATTCCAAATGTGAATTGTAAGCTATTTGCGGATGACGTGAAGCTTTATTACATTAGGAATAAAGAAACTGCTAACACTGTTTAACAATTTTTATAATAACAATTTTTTAAATGATAAAAAAATTAAATGATATAGAGTTTTCTCAAATTTTTGATTGGGTAAGTTTTACAGGAAAAAATTGATCACAAATTAAAACTGCGTTTATGTAAAGCTAAAACCAACCCTTTTTTGTTTTCTTTCACTTCTAGAGGTACGATTTATTGGAATCAGTTACCAGAGAAAATAAATTTAGAAATAAATTAAAATTTTCTAGTTTTGACAGATTTACAAAATTTGACAGGCACATATAAGTAGCCTTTGGCTCTTTGTGTTTTCTCACTTTTATTTTATAATAACCAACCAAAATATGTTGCATACAGAGATTTATGTATTTTTTGTATGATATAATAATGTTTATTGTTTTTTATTTAACTTGTGTTCCTTGATAATTTTTATCGATCATAATCTTCTTTTGGTGTAACAATTGATTATAAAATATTCTTTATTTACATAATTTGTGTGTACATATGTACTTGAAGTATTATTATAATAAAAACGTGTTGGATGTGCGCCGCCAAATCTGCCGCTAAACTGCCGCTAAATAACCGCCAAACCACCGCCATTTAAAAAATAAGGTTATAACTCAGTTATATGTAATTAAATAATGTTAATCTCATATTTACATCTTTAAACAATTTTTATAGTACAAAAAACTGTTAATCTTTTTTTTATTCTACAAAAAAATTGAAAACAAAACCGAGTTGTTTTTCTTCACGGAGATCTCCTTTTTAGAAAGTAGCTGAGCAGACTATAGCCTATTGCGCTTGGGGCATTTTGCTCCAGCATCATAGCCATCAATATAAAAGCAGTTACCAATTTTCAGCGCGCGCAGTGCGAACTTTTCAGTGCGTACTATAGGCTAACTCGGTTTTACTCGACTTTTTTACTCGACTTTTTTTAGGTTAAGCCTATGCGTTCCTAAGCCTAAGCAAAGCCTTAAAACAACCTAAGCTTTAACAAATAGCTGCGCGAAAGAAAATTTAGGTTGTTTTTTAGGCTTTTTTTAGGCTTAGTAAACTTAACCTTAAAAAAAGTCGAGTAAAAAAAAGTCGAGTAAAACCGAGTTTATATTTATAACACAATTTTGTAAATTTTAAAGTTAGAAAAATAAACTATGAATTAGTTAAAACCGTCTTATTATAAAATATTTTTACTTTAACGCCTTAGTTCCTAAATGGCGGCAGTTTGGCGGCGGTTTGGCGGCAGTTTAGCGGCAGATTTGGTGGTGCACATCCAACACGTATAATAAAAGGATTTCAATTCAAAAAAAAAATCAATTCAATTCAATTATGGTACAACTGTTGTGTTAAAAGTTGGGAAAAAACTAATTTCTATCAAATATGACTAAACTTTCATTTAAATTTTTGTTTTATTTGACGCTGAGAAACTACATTTCGAAACGTTTGTTTAAAACTAGCTTTTACAAAAAAAATCAGGTGGGCCAGTAGCCGAGTGGTTCGAGCGTCGGACTCGTATCCGCGGGGCTGTAGGATTGAGTCTCTCTGGGCAATGTTTTTAACATCAAAAATTTTTTTGATTTTTAACTTTTTAATTAAAAAAGTGTTCATTATTCAATACTGTATTCAATCTGAGTACGTGTTTTGGGGTGGTTTTGAGGTAAAACCGGTATATAATCAAAATACCCCCCAAGGGGGGAGGTCGTACCCCCCTAGTGCCCTCCCTGGAGGGTGGAATTAAAAAACAGAGTTCATCTTTATAATCAGGACCCCCAAAAACCCCCAAGTACGTGTTTTGGGGAAAATCGCCGAAATTTTTGCTCCTGTATTGTTCCACCTTAAATGAGAACCCATTAAAATGGTAGTTATTGGGGTAGGAGCTGTCACTTCAGGTCCGAAATTGTGACCGTTTTTGTCTTGGCTGTGTAAACCCTCGCATTATCCTGAAAGAACAGCGGTTAGAATTGTATTTTTCTGGGTCTTTTTCTCGTTATCTTCTCCTTTATTTTGGCAAAGACGATTTTTAATAAGTTCGGACACGGCAGAATTTAACTTAAATTGACATTGCAACATCCGTTCAGAAATTGCATTTCTTTTGCGTTGAACAATTATTTTACAGGAAAAAGGGCTCACTCCCTAAGATGACCTACATCTCTTAATTAAGGAATCCCTTTTAATAAGTTGCTGCAATAGTTTGAATTTATAGTCTTAGGCGGGCAGTAGTCGCAGTACATTATACCTTTTGAATCCAAGAGTCCGTCGAAATTTTTACATTGAAGGTGCCGATATTGCATGGGCAAAATGCCTCTAAAATTTGTTCCAAATTTTGTTGTTTTTTTTTTAATTTGTACCCTAACTCGTTCAAGAATTTTGCACAGAATGATGAATGGTGACCGGGTGATTTTTTTTGTTGTGCGGTCAACGATTTTTGGGACGCATCTTGTATTAAGCTTTCTCGTTTCTAGTTAGTTCATCATGTTTTTACACCGGTGCAAACTTCCACACGAGAGCTGCGAGGCTTTATTCAATTCACTCAAAGTCATTTGCCGTTCAGAACCTAGCAATTCTGAACCATACGATCACGTTTTTATCGATAGTTTCAATTAGGAGTAGATTGACCATACAATCGGTTTACAAAATGTTGGCAGCTTCAGTTGCGCTTTTGTCATGTTTATACAGAACATAAATATTCGTTCGCATTTCATTGTTAGAAACAACGCTTACCTCTTACAGATCGCGTTATACAATGAGTCACAGCCCTTCAACAGGACATTTTGATTTATCGCGCAAATATTTTTTACACAACAGACACTAAAAATAAAAGCTCCTACCACATGGTATTGATCGTAGCTTTTTAAACCCTTCCTTCGCGTGGAAAGAACTTTTGATACTTCCTGCAATTCATTGAGCTTAGCTAAGTTTGATTGGCCAATAAACTTTTTGTGTAACGTGTCATAAGCGAGAGCCCTATGGGTCAAATTTGCTGTTTTTATAGATTGAAACAATAATAAGTAAGCGGTCCTATGAGCTTTAAGTATATTTATTGTCGTTTGTCACTATACTATCAAATAAAAACAATTTTTTTATTTCAAAATAGTAATATTTCTCACAGCTTCAGAATTTTTCTGAATTCCGGAGCCCTTAATCTTGTACTAATTTCATGAATGATTAAAGATTAATTTCCTGAATTATTTTATTAGTAAATTTAGTAAACTATTGTTTGCAAAACTTACTAAAATCAATAAAAAAAAGTATAAAATTGCTAACAGAAAACTTGTTGTTGGTTGTTGTTGTTAACAGAATGACAGAAAATAATTGTTTTTTTCTCAAAAACACACTTACGAAATATTATTTGCTTATTTAAAGATAACAAGTAAACATAAGGTTGACAATCATTTACATTTATATTTAAGTTTATTATTTGATTTGGAAATTTTTAATAACAGTACGAGTCAAACAACCGTTTTCAAAATATTTATAATCAAAAACTTACTGTCATTCAAGTAAAGTTGTCTATTTTCTAAAATGATATTTTTTATGCTGGTTTAAATATAAAATCCGACATTAAGTTTGTAATCTTCGAAATTTAAAACCCCAACAACATAGTTTGGACGAAAAAAATTATTGCCTATCAGGAAGTTGTCTATGTGCGTGCATGTATATCACTAATCGTCGGTTAATTTACAATACAAGTAGCCCGTGTCAACCATACGGCTGACAAATAATTTTTTCCGCATTTTTATATTCATTTACTTTTTTTTCAAAATTCAACCCTTTTATGCCATTCCCGAGATTGTAAGTTTTACAGTGATACCTCAGTTACCCACTCTAATTTTAGTTGGGGAGAAGGATATTTCCCTCTTTTGGTGAAAATATGTTTTCCAGCATAAAGATGTCCGTGTTAATTTTTTACTAATTTCAACCACCTTATGATGCTCCCTGAACTATAAGGTTTCCTATAATATCTCATTTATCCTAATTTTTTCTGTTGTTGGAAAAGAAGGTTCTTCCATCTTTCGTAAAAATATGTTGTCCAATATAAAAATGTCCATGTTTTTTTTAAATTTTAACCCATTTATGACATTCTCCAGACTGTAAGCTTTGCAATGATACCTCATTTAGTCCAATTTGTTTTGTGGTTGGGAAGAAGCCCCCCCCCCCCCTTTGATCAAAACGCGTTGTCCAGCGTAAAAATATCCTTGTTATTTACTTTTTTAAACATTCAACCCTTTTATGACATTCCTTGAAATTTAAGCTTTGCAATGATATCTCATTTAGCCCAATCCCTTTTGTGGTTGGTGAGCAAGGTAAATTCCCGTCTTTAATGAAAAAACGTTGTCCAGTTAAAAGATGTCCATGTTCATTTTTCCAAAAATCATGATATTCTGGCTTTACATTGCCTAATTACTCTTTCCAATAAGTTTGAGCCAATTCTGAGTCAAAAAATTTTTTAAGTTCCAAAATCCATAGGGTCCTTCTTTGATGAAAACGCGTTGTCCAGTATAAAGACAAGTGTTGTCCATGTAAGTTGTTTCAAAATTTCAACCCTCTTACGAAATTTTCTGGGGTATAAACTTTCCAACGATACCTCATTCACCTTAATCCGTTGGGTGGTTAGGGAGGAGTTAGGGAACACACAAACTTACAGACAGACAGACAGACAGACACACACACGCACACACACACACACACGCAGACATTACGTCTATTTATATATAGATACATATGGTTGCTTTTCATTGAATAAATATGTCATATCAATATTTTTCAGCGAGTTCAAAGACAAAGTTTTTTGAAATAGCAAAATTCGAATGCTGCTTTAATGAATTTGGGTTGTGTGGTATAAAAATTTTCATGTTGATTAAAAAACACGTAATATTTATGGCTCTCGATTGATTAATGTTTTCTATTTATATTTTTATGCCAGTTTGGAAGCAAAATTTTTTAAGTGGCGAAATCCAAAGCCTCCTTTGGTGAAAATAGGTTGTTCAGAATAAAAATGTCCATGTTACTTTTTTGTACATTTTAAACCCTTTAAACTGTTTCTTGAACTATAAGCTTTTCAATGATACCTCATTTATTCTTATTTATGTGAATGTTTTCAAAAATTCAACCCCTTTACGACATTTTCAGAATTATAAGCTTTTCAATGATATCAATATCTCATTTAGCCTTATAATTTTTTTTTGGGAAGGAGGTTTCTCTACCCTTCTATAGTGCAAAAACGTTGTCCAACATAAAAAATGTTCAGGTTGATCTTTTTACAAAACATGATATTTTGACTCTCAATTGACTAATAACTTTAACCAATAAGTTTAAGCCAATTCAAAAACAAAAAGCTTTAACTTCTGAAATTAACACCCTTATGAAAATGCGTAGTCCAGCATAAATATGTATCTGTAAGTTTTTCAAAATGTCGAGCTCTTACAACACTCGTTTTATCAAAATCTACTATTTAAGAACTCGAACTTCAGGGTAAATCTTCTTTAAAGCTAAAACTTTTTTAGTTTATTTTTATTAATTAGTAATTAATTATACATGTGCTTTTTCGCTTTACAATAAAATCCGTACTTTGTTTAAAAATTTTTAGGTTTGCCGCTTAAAGCATACAAAGTATCATGGATTTTTGTATCACTGCATGTGGATTTTGAGTTGCCTGAAAGCGGCATTTTGTTATAAATAAAAAAACAGTTAATTTTTTATTCTTGTCTTTTATTCTTGAACTTTCAATATCAGCAGAATGGCTTTAAAAGTTTATTTGGAAATTGTCAAATTTCTTTTTATTTTGACAATTTTTAGTTTAAATTTAGCGTTGTTTTAAATAATTTTTTTATGTTTTTCTATTTGTAAAAATATTTTTGGTATATTTTCACTATTAAGCCTATTAAACTTTTGTCATCTGGTTTTGGTCTAAATGCATAGTTATAATGGTTTTAATACATAACCTTAGTCTAATGGTTATACATAAGTTTCATATATTGGTTTCTGAGTGCTATATTAATTTGCTTCCCATTTTTATGTTTGTCTTAAAATTAAAAAACAGGTTCAAAGTGTGTGTTTTTATTATATAATTTAATGATTTTTGACAGACACAGTAACTAATTTTGATAGGCTACAAGCAATAACCTTTCCAGAAATAAAAAATAAATAACTTTTTAATCTATTTTATTATTAGTTTTTTAGAATTGAAACAAAAAGTGTTTTTAAAATTATGATTTTTTTTTCTTTTAAAATACATAAATTTACTTTTTTAAAGACAATTAATTTTTTTTTAAATTTGACCCACTAAGATCAAAACATTCGTTCGTTTTGAGACACCTTACTCTATTATAAATAGTTTTAAAAAATCAATTAAAAATTGACATGCACGTTTGCTTGTGCAATTTTTGTTGCAAAGTTAGAAAAACCAGTTCACTCAAAAACCTTTGCAAAATTACAATTAAAAAAAATAATTCAATAAAAAGGTAGCAATTTTGCTAATTTTTTATACATTTAACTAATTTTGCAAACGATTGTTGTTTTGTAAAAAAAAATGTTTCAGTAATTTCAAGTATCCTTTTAAAAAAATTACAATCAGAAATTTACGTTATTTCACAATGAAGTAACAATAGAATTTTGAAATTTTATGAGATACGATGAATTTTAAACAGTCTAATAATTTATAGTGTTTAATTTCTTTGTGTGTAATTTCCTCACGTAGACTTTTCTCATCAATTTTTTGACGAAAATGGCGTTAAAAAGAAACGAGGTTTGTGAAATGAAAATTTGTTCACACCATCGATTAATCCGGTCTTACCGCAGTAGAAAAACGTGGCAATTATTTATTAATAGATTTTTATCAGCTGGTAAATCGGTATTGAGAGCCTGTTAAATCGCCGTACAACAGTTTTTAAACTCCTTACACGGCTGTCGGTCCATCTAATATGCGTCCTTGCATTACCGACCGGTTCCCGTTAAATAGGGATAACTAATATCTTCCCCGCCCACCCGGCCGTACTGTGTATTTCCGGGGATCGGTGAACGAGACGGTGTACGAGTCGGAATTCAGAGAGCTTAATAATACACGGGTAGAAATGGGGAAAATGTACCGCGAATCCGGCGCAAAGCCGCCTCGCCCGGGGTCGCCATACTCCGAACCCCGTCCGGTAACCGAATTGGGCTTCTCCCCACGCCGTTTCCGGCGAACGCCCCCACCGCCAGTGTCGCTCGGAGTAAGCTACAGAGCGTCGGCGAACTTTCTCCTATTATTCTTTAGTGGCCGTTCCCGCTTTAAAGCGAACGCCGCCCACCGACTTTCCCGGCAAAGTTTGCATCAAAGTTCTTCTTCTTCTTGGAAATGCGAAAGTATTGCGACCGGTCATTCGCCGTATTACAGGTGGCGCTCTTGTCGCTTTTCGTCGTCCGAGTCGACGGCTTTTTCGCCTGTCCAACCGGAAAACGTCCCGTCTTGCTGAGCGCTCGCGAACCCCAGGAAGGGTCCAGGGCCTTCTGCGGCGCGAACGGCTGCATGTCCAGGGTCCCGGTGAGCTGTCGTGAGACTTCCAGGTGTCACTCGGACGAATGGCTGCGAGAATACTCCAAAGAAAGGTACGGTATATTGATTTTTACAAGGACGTAATCAATCAAACAACAGAGATATGTAGGTTACATGTTCGTTCTGAGTATTCCAGCGAAGGATTTATGGTGGGTGTACCACCCACGATTTGTTTATTTTATTTATAAAAGAAAGGTTGTTACATCAAAAACTGGTAAACTTGATATTAATTGTATATGTTTTTTAACGGACCTTTAGTGTTAGAAGGTCAATAAATCTTAATCGAAAATAATTAATCAAAACAAGAGACAGGATTGGGATATCTGATTTTTTCCTAGAATACACATTGAGAAAAAAATCATGATTATTTGAAATATAGGTTAGACTTGTAGATAAATTTGGAGACGGCGCTGTTCTGTTGCAAAACAAAAAAATATTATTTCTTAACAGAGCGGAACCTATCTACAGCTACAGATAAATTCTATCAGGGTGAAAATAGATGAGTGGCAAAGTAACCACTCGTTTTTTGAGGAAATATCACGTGCATAAAAACACATGACGCAACTAAATAATAATTGGTTACATAACCGCTGAAAACTTTTTTTTTAATTTTTCTCGCTCAGGGGTTTATTGTTTATTTCTTCCTGGCGGAGAACGGTTACGCCCTTAATTTCAGCCTGGAAGACTTTAGCTTTAAGTTAAAAATTGAAGAATAAACTAGATTATAAAAATAACTATACTTTAAACTAACTTTTTTCGAATACTCTATTTAATACAATAATTAAAATTAGGTTTTTTAATAATTTTGTAATAATATTTAATTTTTAATAAATGTGGTCAATCTAATCTAATTAAAAAAATCTAAAACTTAAAAATTTCTAAAATATGCTGGAAGAAAAAAAGTAAATTTTAGCAGTTTTGACAGTCTTCACCCTGATTCTGCCTGCATTCCAGGCAGGTTTTGTTGCCTCTTGCCTATTTTTAACCAACCAATGGTGGTTTCAACTCACGTCCTTATCGAGTTAATTTAGCAAATTGCCAAAATTTGAGTTTTAGCAAAATTTAGCAAAAGTTTGATACAAAATTGGTTTGAAACAATTCCTAGTGACAATAGCACAGGATTTAAATTTTATTCAGTAATAACCTGCAAATTGGCCTTCAAAACTTAATTTTGCATTCGTTTTAAAGAAACATAGATAATAAATTTTATGAAAACTAAAGTTGAAAAATTTAATGCAAAAGTTTAAAAACCAGTAAATGCTACTATACATCATTAAATAAATTAGCATTTTAAGTATATGTTTTTGTTAGTAAGTTAATGCTGTTTTAATTATATTTAAATCAACTGTTATGAAATTTTTTAAGGGTGATAAGAAGTATGTGCTTATTTTTGAGGGTGGTTAGATGATTGAATAAAGCAACAAAATTGAATATTAGCAAGAAAGCATAAAAGTAGAGAATGTCCGGCTATGTGTTAAACAGTTGTCCAAATTATAGATAGATTATTCCACATTACAGATTTTTTATCATGTAAAAAATCTACTGCTACCTGTGGAATAAGGGCTGGTTCATACTTATGACAAAACGTCCTTTGGACTTTGTCCTTTGGACAAAGTCCAAAGGACTTTTGTTCTTTGGACAAAGTCCAAAGGACTTTTGTCCTTTGGACAAAATCCAAAGGACAACGTATTCATACTTTTGTCCTTTGGACTTTTCCCTTTGGATTTTGTCCTTTGGACGAAGTCCAAAGGACAAATTCTAAGTAGCGTTCATACTTCGTCCAAAGGCAAAAGTCCAAAGGACGTTTTGGCTTTTATAAAATTGTCCTTTGGACTTTTTTATGTCATAACTATGAACCAGCCCTAATTTACAATTGGTGGAATAATCTAAATAATAATTTTTTTACGTAATACTGTAGATTATTCTACATGTGAACCGCGGATTTGCAAACAAAAAAAATTGCGAACGTGAAACTCTTTGATGGGGGTTTTTTTTACGTAATATTCTCAAATATTCAACATTTTTTTTGTTGAATCCGACATATAAATTATTTTTAATGAACTTTAAATATTTCAAATAATTTTATTTATTCGAAAGTATTATCAAAAATATATAATGAAGAAAAAATGAGACACTCAGAACAAACTACTTGAAAAAACAGGTCCCATTTGAATGGGATCCTATTTAAATAGGTTCCATTTAAATAGGATCCCATTTAAATGGGACCCCATTTAAATGGTATATCATTTATATGGGACCTGGTCCCATTTAAATGGGAAATATTTAAATGGGAACCCATTTAAATGGTATCCATTTAAATGGAACCAAAAATCGAAAGGTCCCATTTAAATGGTATTAGGTCCCATTTAAATGAGACCTATGTTTTCAAGCAGTTTGTTCTCAGTGTCTTATTTTCCCTTTATTATATATTTTTGGTATTATGTAGAAAAATTTCATTTATGTATTTCGCGATTACAATTTTTTACTTTGCAAACTGCGAACTGCAAAAACTGCGAACGTAAAATCCCCAGATGAAATTTTTTCCACGTAATTTTGTCAAATATTTCCAGTTTTGTTTTGCATCGGACGTATAAATTATTTTATATGTTAAAACGTAGAATATTTTGACTAATTTGAATTATTCGACAGTGTATTATGTTGAAAAACTTTATCTAGGAGTTTTGCGTTCGCGAATTTTTATTCCTACACAATAAAAAATCTGCATTGTCGAAAAATTTACCTATAATTTTAACAACTGTTTAACACACAGTCGGAAAATCTTTACTCTTATTCTTGATATTAGTAAAAGATATATTACTAATTTTAATAACGTTTTAGTATTTGTTTTTTTTTTACTTAAGAGAAGCCAGACTAAAAATAAAATAAATAGATCATTAAAACAAAACAATTTAATAATTATTAATCAAGTTTCAACGTGTTTTAAGGTAATACGCGGTAAAGTTTTGCAATTAAAAGTATTTAATAAACTTGTTTATACTTATTTTCATACCTTAGAAATTTAATGTTTTTTATGAGTCCAATAATTTACATATTTTGAAATATTGCAACTACTTATTGATAAAGATGAAACAAATATGTCATTACTCATTACCATTTAAGATCGGTGGAAAGGAAGTTTATGTTAGTTATATCAATAATTAATATATATTGTTTCAAAACGTGTATTTTTTGTCTAGAGTTCTGAATTACCTTGTCAAAATCTATTATCATTTTAATGAATTAAAACGTAACGGATTCCAAGAAAATGTTAATTAAGGGCTTAAACCGGAAATTCAGTTTCAAACATGAAAGTTTTAAACTAACACTAAATTAATTATTAATAGGACATGTATAACAGAATAGATTAACTTTCATGATAGCGCGTGCAGCAAAAAATTGTTGATGAACATTATACATATGTACGACAGGAATTGGAATCTATAAAACAAACAATTTTAGCAGGATTTAAATTTATTATTTAGCAAATATTACTGTAGACTTTTTCCAATTAAATTGAAAAATTGGGGCTTGGAGCTAGCCTTTAACCATTGACTCTTCCCTCACCGTGGATACGCTCTGTCACTGAGCTACGTAAGCCACAGGAATATTTGGCTAAATCACACTTTTAAAGCCGTGAGTGAACAGCATCGCGCTGTTATTGTCTGACTTGAATCGTTATATCCATTAAGCAATTTTTCACGTACAGAATGGTCGAAAAACGCCATTTTTGGGGGGTCATAACTCCCGAACCACTGAAGATATTTTGATGAAAAAATTTTGTGGGCTATTGGGGGCAGGAGTAAGGTTTTCACAAAAAATTATCAAAATCGAAGACAAAAAGTTTGACTCTGCACCGTACCTTTAACCTCCGTAGCTTAGAGGTTCGTTTTGGGGTTACAATTGATAAATCTTTGAGAAACTCCAGATAATATCAATAATATAGACTTGTGAGTTCTCAGCCGCATTGAATTTTTATTGTAATGTTTTTGTAAGTTAACCGTAGCACTCAGTTTCTATTGAAAAAAAAACATCTTAATCGGTTCCCGTTATCGGCTTTTCCTCGATTACTACAGTTATTTCTGTGCTCCGCGGTTTTGGTCGCTTTTTCTCACCATGTAAACTTCAATACATTTAACCCCTCGTGTCACCACGGTAATACCACGGTCAGACTAAAAGGAATAGTTTTTGCTGAGCACGCAGCTGAGGTTTTTTAACGCTTTGAGCTCAGTTAGCGAACGGGACCATATTAAAATGTTTAAAGCTGGTGCGCATTCCTTGTACAGTAGCCATTATTCGTATTTTAACCACGCATACAGTATTATGTACACCAAGGTGTACTAGATTAGGGCTTTTGCCAGGATTTTTAAAAAGGGAGCCAGACTCTAGAAAAATATCAATGGTATATAAATGCGGCGCAAAGCGCCGCATTTTGCGTACGGAGAGGCTGGGGTCATGATGGAGTTACCTTTCCTTTTACCTCCCACCACCCCTGGACCTACCTCCACTTTCCTAAATCTGTACCCCGGCCAACTCAGAAAAAGGGGCCATGGCCTGCCTGGCCCCCGCTGGCACAGGGCCTAAAATAGATGGTACGCAATGTTAACCGCGGTTGAGTTTACATAGTGGTATTTTTCTCTGACCATTGCTGACGAATTTAACTTTGGTAATCGGAGAAAAGGCCATTGCGGGAACGGGTAAGTAAAATAGTTTTTTCACATTTTATTAAAAGGTTTTTTTAGGAAAATGTTCTTGTGCTGTAAATCTGAAAACGTCATTATATCAAAAGTAAAAAGAAGCGATCTTTTGTCACCTGGTGAAACTGCAAATTTACGCCAACTTTGGAATAAAAAAGCCATTTTTGGAGAGCTAATTACGGATATGGCAGTGTTTTCTACAGGGTAATAATTTTTTAAGCGAAACAGTACGTATTATTTAAAAAAATTATAAGCTTCGAATTTGAAGATTTTAAAAAGTAGAAAAGTAGGAAAGAATTATCAGTGAACGTACTCGTCCGACCCGCGCTAACTTTTGGTTGGGCCGCCCCGGCCTTTTTTGAAACATATTTTAGCCATTTTCTTGTGGCATAATATTTCGAAACATATTTTAATTATTTGCAGGTGAAATAATTTTAGAATTTTTTTTCGTCATTTACTGAGGACATAATTTATAAAACATACTTTGGCCACTTGCTGGTGATATAATTTTTTTTAAAATATTTTAGCCAATTGCTCGGAATATAATATTTTTTAATTACATAAATTTCTTAAACATGTTTTAGCCATTAATTATGGTTGAATTATATCTGGCTGACGCTGAAAATTAGAATGCAGACATGAGGGGACCAATTAAAATTGTGCGGTATTGACGTTTTTTTAAAACAAATAAGAACGCAGAATTTTTTTTAATTCCACCTTTTCACAAAATATACAAAAATTAACCAAATTTAGCCCTTAAATAATTTGTATTTAGGTTACAAATTAATTAATTTGATAAATAATTATTAAAATACAGTTTTTAATCTTTGTTATTAATCCGCTTTAGTGAAAAATTTTGAATGTTTTTATTCTTAAATAATCGGATCAATACTGCAAATATCGCGGTCAGCTGGATTTTATTTGCCGCTAGTGAAATAACTTTTTAAAACGTTGTACTTTTTTGCTGGGAACATATTTACATTTTTACAAAAATATTTTACCCATTTGCTGATGACATAATATTTCAAACATATTTTATTTTTTTACTGGTGACATAGTTTTAAAAATTATTAGGTGATCTAAATTTAAATAGTATTTTAGCCAATTTGCTGGTGACATAATTTTTAAAAACATATTTTACCCATTTGGTGGGGACGTAATTTTAGGAAACATATTTTAGCCGTTTGCTGGTTACAGAATTTTTAAAACATATTTTAGCCATTTGTTGGTTGCATATTTTTAAAACATTTTTTAGACACTTGCTGGTGACATATGCCAGATTCCTTTGTTCCAAACAGCTTGAGGTTCGAAGTCCGTCTAGATTACCAGCGGATCATATTTGGAAGCGATCCGCACCGGGTCTAAACATGGCGGATCATTGCCCTCAGGAATGGAATGAGGAGACCGTTCCGGTTATGGGAACTTTGTCTAAAAATTTCACAGAAGCCGTATCGAAAGATTATTCAGATATTGTATCGCGGGATTATACGGGTAGTCTTTTAAGTAATCTTATGGTTACCGAGTCCAAAAGTATTATGGGTAGCACTTCAAATTCTTTCGCGAAGACTGAATCGAAAAATGTTATGGAAACCGTATTCCAGCAGCAAAATGACAATTACAGCGGGTCCAGCTCCGAAACTGCCACCACGTCAAACTATAGCTGGGAGGAAAGTTTTGAAAGTCGCAGGTGCGGTGTGCTAATATTAACTCAAAATTACAGCAGAATTGTTTAACCTAAAAAGTAATTCTTCTGGTCAAATTAATAGTTTAGCAGTCTGTTTCACGGTATTCTAATATGTTAGTATTCACTCCGGAGTCAAAAAGATAAATGTAAAAAGAGATCGTCAATAATTACTTCGCAGTGAGACCCGGCTTTAAGCGACGGTAAACACTTAAAAACGTACTTATATTTTCACCAATTTTTATAAATTATTCCATAAATTACATTAAGAATATATAACACAAGAAAATGTCCAACTGTATACTACATTTCTGAA
This sequence comes from Microlaimidae sp. YZB2_3, assembly GCA_030248175.1. NCBI lineage: Eukaryota > Metazoa > Nematoda > Chromadorea > Desmodorida > Microlaimidae > Microlaimidae sp. YZB2_3. The sequence goes on from JASAMX010034084.1 coordinate 26,880, forward strand.
CAAAATTTTGGTAAAAAAGTCGCACATATTAACTTGTTTTTTTTTGTTGCGCGAAAAATAGGCGAAATATGAAAAAAGCACCATTTAGTGTAAAAAAATCGCAATTTTTATTGCAAGAAAACTAACACTGCGTTAAAAATCGCTGTGCAGAAGATTTTTGCTAGTCGCACAAAATTGGGAATGTGCGCGTTTCCCAGCAAAATTTTGTTCAAAAATCTATTGTACATTCGGAAATCATCTTGTATATATATATATATAATAAAATTTGTATTGAAATATATTCCTAATTATAAAGAATCAAATTAATTATAGAAAAACTCAAAAGACTCTGGCTGGTACAGTTCAGTGAATGTGAATAAAAAATGGGGTACCATGTGATAACGAATTAAAATAATATCATTTATTTGATTTTTTTAGTTTTTTACAACTATTTCTTATGTTGGTTGCTTATAATTTTGCTCTTTATTTATAATCTTTATAAAAATTATTTTTTAAAAACATATATTTTTATAATTTCAATTTATTTCCCATCTATTAGTAATAATAAAAATATATAATATACCGAAAATTGTGCGACTTCTCTAAAAAATTAAGTAAGAGTAGGTCATTATAATTAGACATTCTATTCAAATAGCACTCTTCCTAATATTGGCATAGTAGCCATTTTAATTTGCGCGAATTAAAATGGAGAGAAAGCCATTATAATAGCATAACTTAATTTTAATTTTATTTGATCTCACAACTGTTATACTTTCCGGGCCGGGAAGCTCCTGCGGCCCGGACAGTACTACACTTGTGAGTAATATGAAGTGAAATTAATTGCTATTATAATGACTTCTTCTTAAATTTAATTCGCGCGAATTAAAACGGCTACTATGCCATTATTGGCGGTGTCATGGCTGTATAATGAAGGGTTCATTTAAATGGAAAGGCTTATTATAAAGGTTCACTCTGATTTATTTTTTATTTAATTTTTTTTTTCATTTTTGGTGTATTAAATATTTTTGGTAATAATATCTTATTTTCTAGATTTTTGTTAAAATCAAATTTTCGTATTGTAGTAACTTTTTCTCGATTTTATATTAAATATATTAAAGGAGCACTGTGACAAAAAAAAAAAGGTTTTTAATACCGGACAATTCCGAATGAAATTTGGAAATGTTGTAGCTTAGGTTCTAAGAAAGCTAAATACCAAATTTTAAGCAAATCGATTCAATATTAAAAAAGTTATTAGCAAACGACGATATAGAGCAAAATGCACAACACACAAACACTAAACACCAAAAACCACGCACTTTAACACAGTAACGGATGGAAAATCCGGTAAAACCGCGAGGTGTACTTTATGTAATACCAATTAACGTAAAATAATGAAGGAATAGTGTATGACGAAAATGAAAATCTTGTGGTAAAGTTCGTATTGAGTTATACTAGGACATAAGTGACAATTTATAAGTGATAATGATAGTGATGGTGAATGAGTACTAAGTGATAAGTAATAATGAGAGGTGATAATTATAGTTCTTATGATAAGTGCTAAGTGATAATCATAAGTTATAATGAGTGTTAATTGATAATGATAGTGATAAGCGATACTGATAACGATAAGTGATAAGTAATAATTATAGTGATAGTTATAGGTGATATGAGACAAGTGATAAGTGTTAATAATAAGTGATAATGAGATAAGTTAACAGTGATAGTGATAGTGAAAGTGATAAATGATAAGTGATATTGATTATCATTATCACTTTATCACTATCATTATCACTTATCACCAAATCACTATTATTATCACTATCGTCATTACTTATTACTATCACTTATCATTTATCTCATTATCACCTATCATTATCACTTATCACTTATCATTATCACTTATTACTCATTATCATTTTTTATTATCTTTTATCACTTATCTTATTATCATCCATCATTATCACTTATCATTTATCGTTATCACTTATTTTTTATCACTCCTTATCACGTATGATTATTACTATCATTATCAATTATCACTCAGTGTAACTTATGATTATCACTTATCACTTATTATAAGCACTATCATTATCACCTAGCATTATTACTTATCACTTAGCACTCATTATCACTTATCGTCATCACTATCATTATCATTTATAAATTATCACTTATGTCCTAGTATAACTCAATACGAACTGTATCACACGATTTTCATTTTCGTCATACACTATTCCTTCATTATTTTACGTTAATTGGTATTACATAAAGTACACCTCGTGGTTTTACCGGATTCTCCGTCCGTTACTGTGTTAAACTGCGTGGTTTTTGGTGTTTGGTGTTTGTGTGGTGTGCATTTTGCTCTATATCGCCGTTTGCTAATAACTTTTTTATTATTGAATCCATTTGCTTCAAATTTGGTATTTAGCTTTCTTAGAACCTAAGCCACAACATTTCCAAATTTCATCCGGATCTGTCTGTATTAAAAAACTTTTTTTATTTCTGACAGTGCTTCTTTAAATTTTTAGAAAATGCTTTAAAATTAGTTGTGTTATAATAACAGGTACTACGTAAGAACCCATGAAAATTTTAAAATGATCTTTATTTTTTTCTTAATTTTCAAGTTTTTCATAAGTTTTGAAACAGACTGCTAAAATCTGTTGCATTTAAATTTCACAAAAGTATAAATATAGCACTTTCGCTTTACTGTAAAGGTCGGTTCATACTTATGACAAAACGCCCTTTGGACAAAGTCCAAAGGACTTTTGTCCTTTGGACTTTGTCCAAAGGACAAAATCTAAAAGGAAAAGTCCAAAGAGAAAAGTCCAAAGAGAAAAGTCCAAAGGAAAAAGTCCAAAGGACAAAATCCAAAGGACAACGTATTCATACTTTTTCCTTTGGACTTTTCCTTTTAGATTTTGTCTTTTGGACTTTGTCCAAAGGACAAATTTTAAGTAGCGTTCATACTTCGTTCAAAGGCAAAAGTCCAAAGGACGTTTTGGCTTGTCCAAAGGACGTGTTGGCTTTTATAAAATTGTCCTTTGGACTTTGTCCAAAGGACGTTTTGTCATAAATATGAACCGACCTTAAAAATATAGCAATAATATAGCTTTACTGTAAACATAAATTGGGTCTCAAATTTGTTTTAGTGAAGCTATTATGTCGTGTATTTTGTGTTGTGGACTGTTTATTTTTCACCAATCTCTAATTTGAAAATCTACCACAAAATAATAATAAAAAAAATAAAAATAGTAAAAGAATAATAAGAAAAGTCTAATTAGAATATCTTTTTTAAATGTGTAGATTTTAATAGATCGCTTGGTTATACATTAAACAGGATGCGCCGTTATAAGTTGTACAATTTTTTACCGAACAAAAACGTTGAACTAACGAAATGAAACAATGGCATTTACGACAATTTATAAAGAAATAAAATCAACTAGCCTCAAATCATAATTGATAGGTTTTAAATTGGTGGCAAAGCTTTTGCTTGTTGGCAAATTGACTGGCATATTCATGGTTTTTGTTTGGCAAAGAAATAAAAAATGCAGTTCGTATTAATTTTTGTCATTGATCAACCAATAACTGCTGTGTATATGTGTCTTTTGTAGTTTGGTTCGAATGTTTTTTTTTGTTTATCAAGACTTGATCGTTCACCGCTTTATTTAAAAATTTTTAATATGAAGAACAGAAATTTTCTATATTAAAGCATAAGATGAATATTGCGAGAATGGTCAATTTCCAGTGCATCTTTGATATAATTGCTATGATATTGATTAAAAAAATTTTTCCTTAACATTGAGATAAACAGTGCATTGTTATTCAAAATAATAAATCAATTTTAAACAAAAAATTTATTGTAATTTGCACAAACAAAACAGTGACACTAAAAGTGACAAAAAAAGTTTATTATTATCGTTATTATTATTATTATTATTCTTCTTATTATTATTATTTATTATTATTATTATTATTATTATTATTATTATTATTATTATTATTATTATTATTATTATTATTATTATTATTATTATTATTATTATTATTATTATTATTATTATTATTATTATTATTATTATTATTATTATTATTATTATTATTATCTCATTATTATTATTATTATTATTATTATTATTATTATTATTATTATTATTATTATTATTATTATTATTATTATTATTATTATTATTATTATTATTCTTCTTCATTATTATTTTTTTTATTATTATTATTATTATTATTATTATTATTATTATTATTATTATTATTATTATTATTATTATTATTATTATTATTATTATTATTACTATTATTATTATTATTATTATTATTACAAGTAGCCCAAGTCAGCCATACGGCTGACAAATAATTTTTCCCGCATTTTTTATATTCATTTACTAATTTTTTTTTTAAATTCAACACTTCTATGCCATTCCCGTAACTGACTTTACAATGATACCTAAGTTAACCCGCACTCCATTTTGTCGTTGGGGAGTAGGGTCTTTCCCTCGTTTGGTGAAAATATGTTGTCCAATATAAAGATTTCCATGTTATTTTTTTTACTAATTTCAGCCCCCTTATGATGCTCCCTGAACTATAAGGTTTACCCATAATATCTCATTTACCCCAATCTTTTTTGTGATTGGGGAGGAAGGTCTTTCCCTCTTTGGTAAAAATATGTTGTCCAGTATAAAAATTTTCATGTTATTTTTTTAACAATTTCAACCCACTTATGACATTCTCCAGACTGTCAGCTTTGCAATGATACCTCATTTAGTCCAATCCGTTTTGTGGTTGGGGAGAAGCCCTCCCTCTTGGTCAAAATGCGTTGTCCAGCATGAAAATGTCCTTGTTATTTTTTTTTGAAACATTCAACCCTTTTATGACTTTCCTTGAAACTTAAGTTTTGCAATGATATCTCATTTAGCCCAATTCTTTTCGTGGTTAGGAAGAAAGTTCATTTCTCCTTTTAGTGAAAAAACTATGTCCAGCATAAAGATGTCCATGTTCATTTTTCCAGAAACATGATATTCTGCCTTTACATTGGCGAATTACTCTTACCAATAAGTTTTAACCAATTCAAAGATAAAATTTTTTTCAACTTTCAAAGTCAACAGGGCCGTTTTTGTGAAAATGTCTTGTCCAATCAAAAGATGTCCATGCGATTTTTTAAATTTCAACCCTTTTATGACATTCCCCTGTCTGTAAGCTTTGCAATGATATCTCATTTAGCCCAATTTTTTTGCTGATTGGGGAAAAAGGTCGCTCCCTTCTTTAGTGAAAAAACGTTGTCCAGCATTAAGATGTCCATGTTAATCTTGCCAAAAAACATGACATTTTCGTTTTACATTGGCTAATTACTCTTATCAATAAGTTCGATCCAATTCAAAACAAAAAAATTTTCCATTTCCGAAATCCATAGGTTTCTCCTTTTGTGAAACTGTTTTGTCCATGCCAAAGGTGTCTATGCAAAATTTTTCTAAATTTCAACCTCTTTATGACATTCCCCGGACTTTAAACTTTGCAATGATATCTCATTTAGCCCAATCTCATTTGTGGTTGGGGAGTAAGGAAATTCTTTTCTTTAGTGAAAAAACGTTGTCCAGTATAAAGATGTTTATGTTCATTTTTTCCAAAAAACATAATATTCTGGCTTTACATTGGCTAAATACTCTTACCTATAAATTTGAGCCAATTCAAAGACAAAAAATTTTTCAACTTCCAAAATCCATTGGGTCCCCCTATGGTGAAAATTCGTTGTCCAGTCTAACGATGTCCATGTAAAATTTTTCAAAATTTCTAACCCATTGCAACATTGCCCAGGTTATAAGCTTTCCAATGATACCTTATTCAACCTATTCCGTTGGGTAGTTGGGGAGGAGTTAGGGAACACACAGACACACAAACAGACATTACATCTATTTATATATAGATTATTATTATTATTATTATTATTACTATTATTAAATTTGTTTCTGTATTTTATGTGTTTTTGTCAAACTTGTTATTTGTGTTTAAATATAAATTTGCAAATCTAAACCGACACTGATAGAAATTAAAACTTATGCGGCTAAAAATTCTCGTCATAATTTTTTTAGATCAATCAATATTAGTGATAAATTGATAATTTTTGCAATACTTGCTAGGATAAATTTGCTTAAAGTTCATCGCAGGGTATTGATTTTCTGTCGATACACTTTTAATAACTTTTACAAAATTTAAAATCTAATTTTTTGTCACTTTGCAGGTGACGAGCGGGGTATTTTTCTCATATACAGTAACCTTGCTTTTTCCTCTATTGAAATAGCAAAATATTTTTTACTAATACTGTTAACAAACTTTTATCAACAAGTATATACAAAATTCTAGATGCATTCAACGTAAAATTCTACACAATTCGAGTGTTCGATCGTTTAAGTTTTTTTTTGTTCAAGTCAATATCAAGTCTACTGTAATGGATCTAAAATTTATTTGCGTCAGGATTTTAAGGACCCTCAAAATGTCATATAGTATTCGTGATCACGTCATATATGTTTGGCTTTGTGGGAATGGTTGTGAGACAAGCCGTTTTAGCTAATTAGCGCTTGAAAAAAAAATTGATCTCCAAGGAATGAGAAATCTCTATTTTTTTCTAAAAGCTGGTTCATACTTATGACAAAACGAAGGAGAAAATAAAAAGGAGTTATGACAAAGGAGTTTTGTCCTTTGGACAAAGGAGTTTACTTATGACAAAGGAGTTTTGTCCTTTGGACATTGTCCAAAGGAAAAATACAGCGTAAAAACGTCTTTTGGACTGTATCCAAAGGAAAAAGTCCAAAGGACAAAATCCAAAGGACAACGTGTTCATACTTTTTTGTCCTTTGGAATTTTCCCTTTGGATTTTTTCTCCAAAGGACAAATTTTAAGTAGCATTCATACTTCGTCCAAAGGAAAAAGTCCAAAGGACGTTTTGGCTTTTCTAAAATTGTCCTTTGGACTTTGTCCAAAAGACGTTTTGTCATAAGTATGAACCAGCCTTAAGCGTTAATTTGCTACTACAAGTGATTCTATAACTTCAAAACTCTGTGAAAATATTTAACACTGAACAACTTTCATTTAAATGGGAGGGTTTTGACCATCGTGTTGATATATGTTGTATTAAAATTGTAGTTGTATTTTAAAAATAAAATATCTCAATTTAACAAACATTTTCAGTAATAGTTGAATAAAAATCCCAAACAATTTTAACTGAAATATCGCATGAAAAAAAATTGTGGTATTTAATAGCTGCAAATGCATTTTTGAGAATTTTTTTACTGTTAAGTTAATATGGGAAAGAATTAAGATTAGTATAAAAATATGTGACATTTAAAACAAATTAAGTGTTAGGTTGATAAACGTGTTCAATAAGTCGGTTGATAAACGAATGTTAGTGCTTATATATGGCCTGAATTTCTGGAATGGTCATTGATTTTTTAATAAACATATAATTTTTTACATAGAAGTATTATTTTTTACCAGAAATCAATGCAGGCGTAGCTGCATATAAAATTTATTTATATTATTTATATTAAATTATATAAATTTGATAAAATACAGTATTCTAAAATCATAATTGTTTTGTTTGTTAAATTTGAATTTGATAATTTGGTTCTTAAAATTACGTCTATTTTGCACCAACTATGACTTTTTTGAAAGCTATTATTGCTATGCTTTTGAAAGTTGAAACTAATATTATTTAAGAGTTGTTTTTTACCCTAAGATTGTAAGTTTAAAAAAAACTTCTTATGGATTTTTAAACTACTATTATTTAACAAATTGTTTTTACACTACTATTTTAATTAAAAAAACTTCTTACGGATTTTTTTAAAATTTAATTTTCAAGTCTTCATTTGAAAAGTGCATTCATACTAAATTTTTCTTCTCCTGTGTTTTTCTTAAAAATTTTATTTTGAATACTCAGTATTAAAATTAATAATGAAGTTTATTGATTTTTTAAGTTGTGAGTTTCTTTAAAAAGGAAATGGATTATTTTAACCAGATACTAAATATTATATTATAATACTCGTATTTTTTTGCTCCTGTAAGACATTTTACTTTAGGAAGTATTATCATAAAGGCCATATTTTTGTTATCATGGCTGGGTTGTTTTTTTGAGACAATTCGTTTATGCAAGCGTTTATTGCTATGAAAGTGTACAGTCAATAATATATTACCCATTAAAAAATGTCGCACCAAAATTATTGGACGAACGAAAACAAAATAAAATACCCAAATTTTAATATTTTTCACAGTTAGTCTATATTGAAGAAGGCCAGACAACATAAGAATGTAAATAAAATGAGTAAAATTACTTAACAAAATAAAGATGTAACTGTGATAACTATATTTTTAGAAGATTTTAATGGTATATGCTCTGTTTATTTTATCTGAGTCACAAATGACTAATATGAAAAACTGAATTTCTCCCCACGTGTTTTTAGTGCCGGAAGGCGGTTTGATTCCGCGCTAACCATTGTCTCTGGTTTTTTCCGAGAGATTTATAGCCGGGCGAGGGGCTGGATATACACGGGGCTGAAAAAAAGTTAAACCCAATTAAAATTTCGCTCATTTATTTTTAAATTCCCTCGGGGAGCGTCTGTCCCGTTTCCCCGTCCAAAAGGAAAATGATGATTCAACCCCGCCGCACATCCAATTAAAAAAAACAGTTAAATAATTTTTTTGGTCTTGGACTTAAATTTTAGGTACCTAAGTCAATAAAAAATCAAATAAATTTTTAGAAATAATATTTTTGAAGAAAGTTGAAAACCTATTAACATTTTTTTGATTAATTTTCTAATCCATATGAGCTTTAGTTGTATTTTCCACCAGAAAAAAAATGCGGAAGCAACTTCAATGTTTTAGAAGTTGTTTTAAAAAATAAAAATTAACATGTAACCAGATAAATATATGGGTTTATTTTACATAAAAATAATGAGCTTTTTATAAATATTATTGTATTTTTATTATCGTTCAAATATTTTTTTATATTTTATGAAACTGTTTTGAAACTACATATTTTATTGCACAATAAAAAATATAAAACAAGCTTTTTATTGCAATGTTAAATAAATCATCTTTACAATGAAGAATAATTATCTGGACAACACGCGAAAAAAATCTCCTTATAGGAAAATAATTTGCAGCATATAATTGATAGATTTGTTCAATTTAGCTATAAATTACTGTCATAAGATAAATAATACAGAAACATACTTTTGAAAGGAAAATGTATGGTTTAATGTTTTATTATTTTCAAAAAAAATGTAATCGTGTCAAAATTCCGAAGCAATAAATATTTCAAAATTCTTTTAAAAATCTTAATTCTTTTTCCGCATCTGTCTTATCATCTTTTAAGATTCTCGCATCCGTATTTACGAGCCAAAAAATGGAAATTTATTGGTTAGTGTTTCATTGCATAAAATTAATTAAGTTTGCTTAATACCAAAATTTCCCACCTAGAGCTAGAGTCAGCCCACGATTAAAAGCGTCGATTGTAATCAGATTCTAAAATATGGTAGTCCTCCCATGAAAGTCGCAGGCGTACTGATTGATGCTCTGGAGGCATTTATCCAAGTCCTAACGTAATATGTCCAAAACTGTTATAAAACTGAAAGAACTGTGACTCCTTTCTCTGTAAAGGCCAAAACAGTGCAATAGAAAAAGTCACAGTCGCATCTAGTTGTTTCGTAGCTTCAACAGGCTCCTGAATGAAAAAATGGCCCATTTTGCCTTCCGCTCAAACGATTTCTTTCACTTGCATCTTTAAACTTTCGAACTACCTCTCTTCGCCTTTTTTGTGCGCCGAAACTAAAAATAGTCAGTAGCTAACTCCATCATCATCGCTTTAAACTATAGCATATGTTTCCGTTTGTGCTCCAAAAGCTCTTTTTCATTTACAACTGGGGAGCTAGGAATTCCGCTCCTTATACCAATAATGTCAAAAAATTTATTTAAGCTGCAATGGATGGAGTGACTGATTTTGGAAAGAAAATTTTTTTACCTGCCGCCCTTACAAATTTTATTGCCTTTTAATTATCTGCGTTCTTAAGGAAATTGGCTACCTCCTACGTGTTTCCGAGGCAGTTTTTGTTGCGTTGGCTCTGTCTTACCTGCCTTTAAGACATTTTCATCGCTTCACACTTGCCTCCATCCTGCCTCCAGCCAGTTTCAAGGCAGGTCTTATGTACTTAGGACCTGGCTTCCATCTAACTCTCAAAACCAACTACATCATCATGGAAGCGATTTACCAATTACTGTCTTTCAACACCTATACATATAAAGTTTTTAAAAAAAACAATTTTAAAATTAAAAAAAATATAATGTATGGTATTAGAAACTACTTATTCAGGAAATTAGTACAGAAATAGAGCAAAAATAGAGCGGCAAGCTCTGGAGTTTCATGTGCGCTTTAAAAAAACTTCGCATAAAATCATAATTTTACGCCCTGATCTAAATAACCTAAAACGTCCAGTTTATTTGTGTTCTGAAATAACAGTTTATTTATTTGTGCTGCTCTTTTTCTTTGACCAAAGACGGCGGAAATTCTTTGAAATTTTGCAACGATTTAAATTTTACAATTTTCGCTAAAATTAATTAATTTTGCAATGACCAGTGTCCCGTATACAATTAGCAAAAGGTTCTATCCCCTGGTTGAAATGGAAGAACTAAGCCGAATATTTACCGTGCCTATAATTAAATTAGGTATGATTAAATTAAATTAGTTAGACATACAATTATATTCACATTATAATCGAACTCATGTTGTATTTGACTTTCTCATTAAAAAAATATAAAATGCTAAAAACAAAACCCATCTTTGTTATTTTAATCCTAGTTGAAGCGTATGAAAATAAAAGAAGAGCGTTTTATTACATAGTTTTATCGGTGTAACTCTTTGGTAACTGGTCTTGGTAACCATAAAACAACATAAGTAAAAAGCCGTTCAAAATTTTAAAAGCCTGGAGCTTAAAAATGGGAACATGAAGCCAAAAATAAAAACAACGCTTTTGGCTTAGTTATTAATTTTTAGATTTCAAACTTTCGGCTATAAATTATCTTCTTCTGGCTTATGTTTGGCGTTAGCTAACGTTTAGATATAGGTTTTAGCGATTTTTAACTTTCGACTTCGAGTTCCTACATAACTTTAGGCTCTTAGTTTCTTGTTTTTGACTTTAGATTCGGGCTCGAAGGTTTAAATCGAACTAACTTTAGATAATTGCTTTAACACTGTCCAAATATATATAAGCGATTAATCAAGATCAAAGTAACGTTTTAGATCGGTACACAACTATATCTACCAAAGCCTGACACACTTTATTCACATTATTTTGTGTAGGCTATAGTAAATATAATTCCAATGGCAGAAATCGGTGTTTTCCAAAATTAAATCAGCAACCATAGTATAGTTCCAGCAATGCTTTATAATATTATTCTTGAATAAAATACTTGAACATGTGATTTAATGCGTACTGTGTCAACTAAATAATTTGAAAACAAAATTGATTATAAGCACTTTGCACTGAAACTTATAATAAATATAAGGTACAGTGAATACTAACATTGGTGACTGTAGGAATATTACCGTAATTGATGCAATAAGAATTTTTTTAACAACGAAAGACGAAATTACTGGGTTTTTAAAAAATCAAATTAATTGTATAAATGTTGCTTTTTGTTAGCAATTTTCTGTTTTGAAACGTGTAACTGAGAGTTATATGTAAAGATGAAAAAAGGTATGGCTACAGAAGTTAATATTATGCGGGTTATTTCCCCTCAAAAAAAAAACAAAAAGACCGACAATTGCACTGAGGAACACTGGATATCATGTTTTTAAAAATAAAACGCAACAGTCTAATTAGGGAATAATATACTCTGTTTTAAGGAATTATGCTGTATTATTTAGTGTATAATGCGCTGCATTTAATTTTTAGATCAAATTATAGTTTTTCGTGTGCTCTATTTTTAACTTGTTTCATCCAAAAAAATATTCGCTGATCTTTTTAAAGTGTCCTTTTTTATCCCGCTCTTTTTATATACAAGGATTGCATTAATTACCGTATTTTTGCACAACTAGCGATGTTCCGTGTGCTATACTTTATATTTATTATAAATTTCAGTGCAAGGCGTCAATAGCAAATAGTTAATTGAAACACACGACATTCCTTGAAAGCTTTAATTATTAAATTATATTATGAACTATTGCTGAACTTTTTTAGATATTAAATTAAAATTTTTTTTAGTTGATCTTTGTTTTCATCAACTGTTTATTAATAAAACTAATTTTTA